>MU913351.1:0-13449 GCA_036418165.1 Cooperia oncophora | reverse complement strand
CCATAGTCGACCCAATGGTGTGCGTGTAATGAATATACGCAAGAATGCATTCAATGTGAGCTATACTCATGAATGTCAGACGTGTTTTGCATAAAAAAACCGATTCTGGCCCTGATAGAGCTCTGAATTGTCCCATCAATCCTCCTTCGTGTCTGCCTTGATGGAAAAATTTATCAAAGCTATTACATCTAGTTTTCTAGAACAGATACGATTCGCCGTTTTCTCACGTTCCGGAACGTGTGACATACATGGTGTGTCATATGATTTCCTCTCTGCTCTGTTTTACACGGTCTATTTGGCATCCATTTTATGTTCTGAAGTTATCAGAGCACGTTTTTGGTCGCGGTGAGAGCAGAAGCTGTCGCAAATAAGGACCACACGAACCTAACAATAAGTGATTTATCGTGGAAATGTTGCAGTTCGTTTGCAGCTAGTCAGCCTACACGTCTCGGAACCGTAAATATGGGCTTAGACTTTTTGTTGAACTTCGAGTCCTTTGAAAAGCCTCCCAAATGTGAGAAATAATTTTTAGCTATCTCTGTTCTTGTTCTTCAAAGTCAAGTTGTCGAGCTCTGAAGGCAAGTGTAGGCACGAAATTGGCTTCATCGGCATCAATCAGACTCACTGTCCATTGACTCGTCGAACACTATCGCTGTGTGAGGGTGCAGACGAGCAGCGCATCACGTGGCCCTATGGAGTGTCGAATAGAGGGCGGAGACAACAGATCCATCAAGCAATCGCAAGCCTCTAGCTTCCCTGTCATTCGCCTTCAGCTGATCAGAATGGAGCAATTCTGCAGCTGTGGATCTATATATAAACCTTGCTTAAAAGGAACCCATTCTCAGGTGTATGTAAATCAATCTACCATAACCCTATCCATCAACCAATTATTCACTTGACCTCTCTGTGGCGGAGGTGTTGCAGTGGCAAATGGCACGCTTACCACATCCGGGGTTCAAATCTCGGACCGGCTCTCGCCTAGAAAAACCAAGCCTTCTACCCTATAGTATATAGTAGCGCTGCCCCTATAGTGTATAGTAGCGCTGTCGCGTGCCCTCTAACAAGCGTTGTCCCCAGGTTTTTCTTCGTTTCGAGGCGACCTGTCATTGAGCAGTTGCCCTTCAGCACCTCATTTGCAAGATGATCCGTTTGTTGAACGTAAAGCTATGAGCACTAGCAGGACTAACTCCCTTCTAGTCGAAGTGCACGTTGTAAGGGGGCGTTGAACTATAAAAAAACGGGACAATTGGTCATCAAGTCATGTGACGGTGACGACAGCTGTCTAGAAAATATTGTCAAAGCAAATTCACTTTGTGCTAACTCATGCTGAGTAATGGCGTACTATGAGTAGGCATCAGTGATGGCAGCCATCTTCCTTTAAGCCGTTGACCATAGGGAGTTTTCTATAGTACTCTGCTCGCCCTCTTATTATTCGTCGCACCCTACCAAAATTATTAAGCGCTTTATAAATGTCGCCTAAAAGAAACTAGATTTGAGGTGGAGGTGGGACTCGATCTCATAATTCTTCAATTAATCGATATGAGCGGGGTTTGTGGATTCCAGACTGATTTCTTATAAAAATTGTTAAATACAGTACAGTACAGTACAGTAATAAATAGTTAAAACAAGTAAAAATAGTCTAAGCTGAATAAAGGTGACGTGAGCTGAAGTTTTCTTTTTTTGACATCCCCTATCATGGCACTTCCTGTCGCTAGGCTAAATTTTTGCTGATTACAACCTCACAGGTTTCCTCCTCCACTGCGGCCTCAACCTCTTTCCCATGGTACCGCCCATCCTTCCGGCTTTCTCCAACTTCCTGCAATTTGTTCTTTTTTCCCGAAAAATTCCCAGTTTTTCCCCGAAAAATACCAGATACGGACCTCTTTTGAAGCGACAACCAAATACGACCCTTCTGCAATGGAAGTCTCCCAGCAATGAAGATAAGTACGGCCGCCCTTCTTTCAACTACTAATCACGCCCTCTTCCCCCTTAGGATGCCCCGCGTGTGACGTCCCCTGTCTCCTATAGGCTATAATACAGTGAATATCCAAGCGCTAAATATTGCTTACATTAGAAAACTACTAATGGGCCCTCTCTTAATTTTCTTTCCTCTTATTCCGTCTGTCTTCTGGCAATGGCACTGTGACTATTCAGCAGAGCGCATCGTTTTCCAGAGCATAGGTCTTCATTACCGTCGTTTTGATTCAAGTGTTTGTTTTACTGCAAAATATTTTTTGAATGAGCGACCTAGAATTTCAGGTGACTGCATGCATGTAGAGACATGATTTCTGCAAAGGAAACGGCGTGTGAGTGGGTGTGTGGGCGGCTGCCAAGGGGTCCTTTCCCTCTAATGATGCGATCCGGAGTCCGAAACAACAATATGTATTGGCGGGGATGGCTATTCCTGTTGCTCTGCAGGGATCGTGACTAACGATTTCATTCAGAGAGAGGTGGCCTCTGAAGAAATATCGGTCCTTGTGCACTGGCTTATAGTAGAGCATAAATAGCGGAAAGTTAGTGGAGCTGATAGCTCCACCAGTTACTGGTTGGCAGTCCTTTTGTAGCCCTGGTACAAACCCTTGAATGTCCTTTGTTACGGTCCATGTAAGAACCCTTGGCTAATAAAGAAGGGCCGAAGAAGTATGTATATATCAGGGTGTTCAGTTTCTTCGATTCCTCGGCAGGGCAAGACAAGATGATCAAGAGGAGGGAGTTACCAAGGTCCGTGCTTGGAATGGGGAATGCTCCCTTTATGAACCGCTTCATTTTATTTCTATTCTTTCTTTTTTAATCATTTTCATTTCCTGAACCTCACATTAGTTTGTGAAGAAGGTTTTTGTGGTACTGAGCTCAAAGTTCAAATCCGCATATGTCGGCTTGAATGAAATTTCATTGATCGAAATCACAACCACTACCATCACCACATTTCTGCCAACGCGAAACAAGTTAGATTTTCCCGCTTGCATAGAGGCTCGGAGGTCTAGAGACGATGCTCCTCTGACTTACCACTTTATTTACTTATTTACTCACTTATTGTTTTACTTGTTTATTCATTTACTTTTGTGACGAGTGACCATGAATGACTTTTGCGGACGAATTTTTCTTGAGGCCAAAGATGCCCCACTTTCCTTTGTGCCTCCAGCCATCAAGTTGACCCCTTGATAGAACTCGCACAACTATGATGTGCTCTCAATCGAATGGTGACAAAATTGATCGACCAAAATCACATTCGTTTTCTTTTTATCTTTTAAGCTCTCCTGCTTCTCAACAACAATTTCTCATCAGTAGGCAGTTCCCTGTGAAGCTCTTGGTCGGAAGCTTGTAGGCGTCGGGGTTCAAATCAAGCTCTGTGTCACTGTTTTTGTTTATGAGAAAGTGCACTCAGAAAAGGAAGCAATGTTGACAAGGAAGAGCGCTGTCCTAGGGTAGCCTTTGCCATTGTCTAGGCAACATGGATAGAGTGTTCTCATGTCCTCTAAAGGCCATGAAACTTGTTAAATCAAATTTTATTTGTGCCGATTTAATTTTCAGCCTGAACGTCTTTTCACTGTCCTGTAAAGAACATGAAAATCACACCAGAATATCGATTTTTTTCAACCAGACTTACTCTTAGTTCCTGTAAAAGTTTTGTTGTTTAGTTAAACATAGGCACGGAATGATTGGTGATGTCGAAATGCGAGTGGTAATTTCTCAGTAATGCTGAACCGATATTGACGCTTTCCGTGCCTCTTGATAATTTATGAGCCGGCTGGAGCTATGAAAGTGCTGTATAAGTTGAGGAGAACAGACAGTACAGTTACAGTACCAAACCGCTCGTGAAATTGAGTGCGTGGGAGCGGCGAGTGCACACAACATCCGTGTATCTTCGCCTAGGCAGCCGTGCCCACGTTAAAAGCGGAATAGCCATCAGTCGTTTCTGGGCTCGACCAGAAGCTTCCCCCTCTCCATCCTAGGGGTAAGGGTTTTTTTTCGCTAACACCAGGTTACTTACACTCCTCATCATTACGGACTGTCGGGGCGTATCAGCCAGTAGGAGTGCGCACACTGTTTGAAGCCGTTCTCAGCCTTTTCGTTGAAACGCGTATGCGACAAAAAGTGGTAGAAAACGAGTAATACGAAGGATATAATGCTGTTATGTCATTTGATCGCTTCAACAACTGGTGCAGAAAGACTTTGGAACCGCGGAAAACGCAGCCGCACTGACCCGCCCCGACAGTCCGTAATGATGAGGAGTATATGCACAGTTTTGTGAATTTCCAGAGCCGAGACATTTAATTCAACGCGCGACTCCCAGGGTACTGTATTCCGCTTGTATGTTTTCTTTAGTTTAGCATGTATGTTTTCTTTAACTTATAATATCCTGGATTTGCCGTTATTGAAATTTCCACTATTCCCATCCAGGGCTAACCGATGGGTCGACTGTTCCTCGACCATTGAGATCTTCCTCGATTTGTTGCTGTGTAGAAGAATATTAACCATAGTTTTTGGTTTTTGGCTGACAAGTCGCCTGTTTGACTACCTCTTTTCCATCTAGATTGAATTCCATTTGCTCCGATTTTACAAGTAATCGCCTGCATGATATATAGCTTATCACACCAATATCTCACCCTGCACATATTGAGTGTTAGTCGATAGACTAGCATAATAAAAGACCACCATATATTTGGGAAGACATAATGAAATTCGTGGTACTGTAGTTTCCTTAGCGCTTCATATCTACGTTCCAATCTATTCTTCTATTCACTCTTCCCCATCTTATTCCTCACTTCATTCGGCCATAACTACATCCCGTATCCCTGATTTCCATTAGGCGTGGTTGCGCACTCTATTCGAACGTGGCGAAGATGGGTTGCTTTAGCGGTGTTCCAGTTTCAGACAATCGCCATCTTGTCTTGTGTTGGACATGGACATGTTTACAAATGCTCCACAATAAAATTATCAGTTCAAGGCCACAGCCCCATTCAAATCAAGCACGCAACCACGCCTACCGCATACCAGGGGTTTGGAGTACATGTGTTTTCCTTCCACTGAAAGTCGTAAACGGCTTATTGAATGCGATGTGGCCTTACAATGACTTGCGGGGCCATTAGACGTCTAGCTCAGTGTTCTTATTCTCCCATATGCATCTGGTAGCAATTTACGGTTCTCGTTCGAAGGGGGAAAGGCTTGATTGTCCTGAGCGGTATCCGATGCGGTATTCGACCAGTGCGCTTGATAGGCGTGCCACTTGCCGTGACACCATCTCCGCCGCTACAGCGGAATATTACGTAGTAACTATTCCTCACCTGACTAAATAGTAGAATGCCTATTTGTAGATCAATAATAGACTAGCTCTAAGTCACGTTTGTTTAATCCCTCGGAATCCGCAACATGCCCTTCAGAAATGTACTGTCCCTCTCTTCCGAGAAGTCAGCCTATTCTTCTCATCGCTTCAAATACGACGAACAGCCTTGCTTAGTATGTTAATGCTCAAAGCGGTTATTGAATATCACAGTATGTACAGTATGGTACAATCAGGCTTCTACTCCGACTACATACCGCCAGTGTTTTCTCCGTTCAATACTCTTCCAACTTACTCTTTCCAGTGCTTTAGCTCCTGTGTCGTTGCTAGGCCAGAGGTCCTTAAGGCTGCGTTTATACTTTGCGGCAGCGCAGCGTAGCGTAGCGTAGCGCTTCCAGCGTACGCCAGCGGCAGTGCCGGGGAAAGGATAGATATCGATCTAGCGTTCCCAGCGTCACCAGCACGCTGGCGTAGCGAGGGCACGGGAAGCATAGCTATCGATCTAGCTTCACCAGCGTTTCTCAGCGTTTCTCCAGCGGGCACGGGAAGCATAGCTATCGATCTAGCTTCACCAGCGTTTTCTCTAGCGCTTGCAGCGGCAGGGAGTAGAGACTATGTGGCCGTGAGAGACGCGGAATCGACGTGTATTGTAGAGACTGAGGGCGAGTGAGAGACGCGCAATCGATGTGTTTTGTACCCTCCAGCTCTCCCATAGTCTCTACTCCCCTGCCGCTGCAAACGCTAGCAAAACGCTGGTGAAACGCTGGAGAAACGCTGGCGTACGCTAGCGTGACGCTGGTGACGCTGGGAACGCTAGATCGATATGCATCCTCTCCCCGGCACTGCCGCTGGCGTACGCTGGAAGCGCTACGCTACGCTGCCGCAAAGTATAAACGCAGCCTAACAGATAGCGATTCTTTGTACAATATTACCAGTATTGAAGGTGTATACCGCTCTTACCTCTGTGACACTTTCTACTAGATGGGCTTTTATCCGGATCTTCTAGCTGGCAAGCACTTCATATGTGGGGTAGTGTTAGGAGCACATTCCGCGGTGATCGGATGGGAGCAGACTATCAGCCACTTCATTAATGCTTTCCTCCTTTGAATAGAGTGATAAGAAGTGCGCGTTAATCGGGGGGGGGGGAGCTCTGCGATCGTGAGTCCCCGCCCATCCAATCGGCGCGGAATATGCCTTTGAAATCCCCAGAACTGACGAGTTTTTTGTGTCTTTCCGCTGACCTCTGGTTTGTTCGGCTGATCTCTAGATACACACCATATCCCGAAAATGAAGTGGGCGTGGCTCCGTTCTTTATTTGGAGGCTGCAGCCATTATTCTGGCTAGATATTTCCGCTTGGGGACCATTGTAATTATCCTTTGTCCGACAGGCAGGACAAGCTGTATCAAATGAGAGTCTCATGAAGAAAGTATGCTTCACCGTGCTTAAACGGAATACCCAGCCACGCCTACCCGCTTTCCGGGATATGGGAGCATTGTTGAAGTAGTGATGAGTCAAGTTATGGGATGAGTGGAAGAAAAAGGGGAGTTATCAATCATTAACCGAGACTTTCATTCTTCCAATGCCGATAAATTGCAAATAAAATAATCCGCGGCTAGAACAACAACTTGTGTAGCCCAAATCTTACAATTACGGCAAAAAAGGTTGCTCACGAATGCATGGCGCAGTTCAGAGAGGGATTTGTGGACGCCGAAGTCTTTAGCATGCACTACTCTGCTATCTTTTCGAATGTGGAGTTCCTAGCGAATAGCTACAGATCAACGATTCTACCGATTCTACTGGTAATTGTCTTCTGCCTGGATGTTCATTAGAAGAGAGACAAATTGAATATACTAAAGTCTGAAAAATCGGACATAATAAATTCTAATTCAAGGGCATTCCCATAGACCAGTTGCTATGTTAGTCTGCCAAGTGCCCCTGGGCGGTAAGTTCTAGAGGACGACACTATCAAAACATCAGTGCGCAGGGTGCTGTTGATAATTACGTGACTTTTATTACTTGCATCCGAAACTCCCCCCCCCCCCCTCGGTGATGGAATGAGCGCTAATTGCTGCCGAGTGCTTCGATGCATGCGTAGGCTAGACAGAATCACTGATCAACTTCGCCAAGCGCCCCGAACATTCCTCTTCTATTCATCATTCAAATTTATTCTTCAGTTGCCAGCTATACCTGACTCACTGACTCCTTATTTTACTCTCTACTCTCATCTGCCCCTACTCTACTTACTCTCTACTCTATCTACTCCTACTATCTGATTCTCGTAATTCTTTTCCTGAGTACCTAAAATTAAATTCAGGACTACAGCCGCACGCTCTTCGGGGCTTTTTTGGAGGATGACAATGACTGGCGTTAGAGTGACAAGCTGAAGCTCTGCAATCCCAAAAGTTTCATGTCTCCTCAGAACATTTAGACGTTTGACTACCAGCGATGCGTCTTCCCACACGCATTTTCCTGCTGGCATCTCTTAGATGGTCTTTTGATTCAATTTCTCTGGCACGCGCGTCATCCAATTCCATCGTCGTCCACATCCAACACGCATCCCTAGCACACTGGCTCTATCCTCCGGTTCCACAAAGAACCACTTCGCAATTTTCCGTGATGAAGTTTTTCGTGTTCAAATATATTCGGATCTTATAACATCTTACTGGGCCCCTTTGCGACCCTCAAATCTAATTTTATTTCGCCTCTTTGCGACAATATTGACGACACCGAGTTTTTGCACATGTCCCAGCGGCATTGTCTATGAGCAAGGGTGTTTCAAGAACTACAAAACGTATTTTTCCTTCATAATTTTGTCCGCCTATTTCTATTGATATCATTTTTTGAAGGCCCCATCTTCGTGGTCCGAATTTTATTCTGCAAAAAAATGGGTAATTAACGAAGAGTAACGGATCCGGCTGCACCAGTTTAAGGTGAACTCCCACGCAAAAGCATAACCCTAGGGCCACGCTGTGTATGGGAATCCTTCATGGTAGACTTCGGACTGCAATCCTCACGCCACATTCCACTCGGATTAAACTCGAAAGCAGACTCGCATAGATTGATTTATGCCCCCTCTCTATGAATAGTCGAGCACGTTCGGACTCACGTCAACGTTTTTTTTTAGAAAAAGAGGTGTTGCCTGAAATTTATGTCGATGAGGCCAACATTCTTCGGATTCCTCGGCTTTACTCGTAGGCGCTCTTCCTTCGTCGAGTATTCTTGCTCGCAGTATCCAATACCTCTTTCGCAACTTCACAGTGAGAATAAGGCGCAGTGGCCCTCATAAGTGGCAGTTCTGACGCCTCGCTAGTTGCCCCGCCCACCAAAACTTAAAGGTTATGTTCTGTCTCGAATTCAGCTTTTACATCATGTTTTTAGAATTTTTTTTTCCTCTGTATGCTATTAGCATTGGGTGATGCAAACAAACTATGCGAGCAGGTCAAGAGAACTCGCACAGTGAAGCTGCCAGGGTCTTAATGAAGGTCGCTCTCCCTGATGTCTTTCGCCTTTTTCTTCCCTGGTGGGTTACTTGTTGTCGTGTCTCTGTACAACACAGAACAAGATGACAGTTGTCCCAGACTGGAATATTCCACGAGTAACCAGTTCCGTGCCATGTTCAAATGCCACGCCTACTCTGGCTCAGGGATAAGGAGTGTACTAAACGTGAGATGCGTCTTCAACAGTAGGAGCTCCATTAGCCGAAAAGTGGAGTATAATCATAATCAAGTAGAATGCCAACTAACAAGAATGGAACCAACTACTGAGATTTTGTGTTGTCATTTGTTTACCAGTAATGTTTTGCCAGACTTCCAATCGTGCATTCACTCATTTATTCACGTCCAGTCGGTCGTCTCAACCGCAGATTGAAAAAGATGGAGCTGTGGACATTGACCAGTCCCTTTCAGTTACGCCGGCAACCTACATCCATTAAGAATCGTAGTGGGGATTCGGGGGTTAGGTCCACTTGCGAGTCCATTTCACGTTCAGGTTAAGGTTTTTGTGCTCCCACATAAGTGTAGCACCTGTTTTCCCTGTTCGAAGGTAATGAAAACTTCGTTCGCTTAAAGACACATGGTACGCTCAAACACATTGAGGGTGTATGAGACTATCAGCCCCCCCCCCAGCTGTCGATGTGTCGTGGTCCCCCCGCCCAAAACTGCACGGGGTCAGAGTACGGGGCCGTGGGAAAGTCGTAATTCCTTGCTACACCGCCCATTTCGCAAACTCACGTTTATGCTAACACCGTCCGCGCGGCGCGTGTCGCGTGCCTCTCTTGGCTTTTTGCCAAGTCCTGTAATTGCGCTTTTCAATACAAGTAAACACAATTCCTTTATGTGGATACGTAGGCTGCCTTTTATATTTCGGGATTCGGCAACCCCAGTGTTGCAATCTGGCAGCTGACAGCTCTATCGTAAAGTTTGACCTTTTTGAGGTTATACGTACTCAGAACATTTTGACATTTGAGCGCTCTTTGTGTTGTTTACACTAGCTTAAACTATTTTGGTCGGCCCGTCAACGCGAACAAATTTTTTTGACAGTCAAATGTTCATGCAATATTGAATGTATGCTGGTCCCCTTGAAGCTTAAGGTTGTCTCGGACCAGCATACATTCAATATTGCATGAACATTTGACTGTCAAAAAAATTTGTTCGCGTTGAAAACCAAACATGTTGTCCTCACCAACGGCCGACCAAAATAGTTTAAGCTAGTGTAAACAACACAAAGAGCGCTCAAATGTCAAAATGTTCTGATAGTCAGAACATTTTGACATTTGAGCGCTCTTTGTGATGTTTACACTAGCTTAAAGTATTTTGGTCGGCCGTTGGTGAGACAACATGTTTGGTTTTCAACGCGAACAAATTTTTTTGACAGTCAAATGTTCATGCAATATTGAATGTATGCTGGTCCGAGACAACCTTAAGCTTCAAGGGGACCAGCATACATTCAATATTGCATGAACATTTGACTGTCAAAAAAATTTGTTCGCGTTGAAAACCAAACATGTTGTCCTCACCAACGGCCGACCAAAATAGTTTAAGCTAGTGTAAACAACACAAAGAGCGCTCAAATGTCAAAATGTTCTGAGTACGTATAACCTCAAAAAGGTCAAACTTTACGATAGAGCTGTCAGCTGCCAGATTGCAACACTGGGGTTGCCGAATCCCGAAATATAAAAGGCAGCCTACGTAACATTTTAGGTGCTGCAAAACAAGGACCGAAGATGATGACGAGGGCCAAAACTCAAGAGCAACTGTGCTGCTTCTGCAATATTCCTCGGAGGCCGCGCATTTCCACGAAACATGAAAATAAAAACGGCCTAAGCGTCCCACTCGTTAGTTTGAAGTATTTCTATGGCTTTGGAGCCGGATTCGAGCCGGATCGCAGAAATGCACACGCGATTTTAATTTATTGCGTTTCCTTAGTTTTTTTTCAATTTTGTTTTATTTACATCTGTTAGGAAATTGCGTTTTGCTTGTATTGTCATGTTGTCCGTTTTATTGTCATGTTCTGTGGGAATGCGCGGCCTCTGAGGGATATTGCAGAAGCAGCACAGTTGCTCTTGAGTTCTAGCCCTCGTCATCATCTTCGGTTCTTATTTTGCAGCACCTAAAATAATAAAGAAATTGCGTTGTACTTGTATTCCAAAGCGCAATTACAGGACTTGGCAAAAGCCAGAGCTGCACGCGACACGCGCCGCGCGGACGGTGTTAGCATAAACGTGAGTTTGCGAAATGGGCGGTGTAGCAAGGAATTACGACTTTCCCACGGCCCCGTACTCTGACCCCGTGCAGTTTTGGGCGGGGGACCACGACACATCGACAGCTGGGGGGCTGATAGTCTCATACACCCTCAATTGTTTGAGCGTACCATGTGTCTTCAAGCAGGGAATGAACCAGGGTACTGCCCAAACCGAACACGTGGTAAGCGAAGCGTTCTGTTTCTGCACCTCCCAGTGGAAGTAGCCTCAGCATCGAGGTGATCGCGCCTGAGTCGCTACTTCAAGTGGCCGTATTTGACTTTCGTGAGCAGTTCCCACCGACATGATTGTAATGAGTACATAGTTCCATTTAATCTGGATTTGGTAGTGGAGCTTGAACGCTGGTTGAAGCGGTTTCTACTTGAAGCGGCGATGAAGTAGAGGTGGTTGTAAAGAAAGACCATACTCGTTATCGTCGTGACTACGGCCAAGCATCACGTCCCGGGATATCGCCAGTTTGCTTCCATTCATTTCCAGAAAGAAGCATTCATGCGACTCACACTCTTTCCCCTTCTTCCCTTTTGCCATGGAGGTATTCCCCTGAGTTCTGCGACTGCGTCGCGCGCTATGAGAATGGAGCGCTGCACGACCCGTTGTACTTCCACTGAATCCCAATCCGTCCTGAAAAAAAGCGCAGGCTATCCACCAAAAACCATTTACCAAGCTGTAGGTGGGTTTCGTGGCTGCTGGAAAACCCCAAAATATGAACAAGCTATTGCATAGATTGTGTGAGAGCCTTGTTCCAAAAAATAACGTGGAAATTTTTTGGAGAATGTTAGCTTTCGACCTTTCAATGAGCACAGCTTCGTTCAGACATAACCTGGAGAGAAGACCTACGCGGACTTGAAAACCAGGAAATCTCTTCTTTTCAAAACGCTGAAGAGTCATGCTCTAATTCTAATATTTCAAAAATTGCCCCCCATAGATTTTTGGTGCGAGCGTTCGCTCTTCACTAAATGTCCACATTTTCGCTGAAAAACCTCGGAAGGTGTTCAGAACACTTCTTTCGGCTGAGGTGAATAGGAATTGAAAAGCAGAGACGCTGATTAGTTTCTTCATTGGATGCGCCACGCAATCGTATTCCATTTATATAATAATTGCAGTGACATTCATAGAATAGATCCATGGGCAATTAAGTTGATGTAAACCAAAATCTCTCAGAACCAACTGACAGGCTTGTTTTTGCATTTAGACAAGACGACTAACACGACTAACAACTACGTTGTAGTTTCATTTACACTGAATACTAAATCAATTTTTCATGAATTTTCAACTAGACCTAGACACCTCCCCTGGCGAGGCACAAAAGGAGTTTCACTGACATTGCTTTTCTCGTTCACTATTGACAGTTGCACATTCGAACCCTACTACCTACCCGCTTTTCACCTGGAATCCCCGTGTCGTTTGTTTGGCGACAAGCGCTTGACCCTGGCAGAGACGCCATGCCCAGAGTGGAAGGCACTCTCTTTCGCTAGCTCCTGATGCCCTTTCCGCCTAATTTCACGTAACAGTAGTGATACCTCCTCATTAGCTGTGGATCCCAGCGTCTTGCGCGATGTAAGACGTTTGTCTATCAACCAGTCGTACACTGCACTCTTGAAACAAATTTGTTGCTGATTTTGGTACCATTCTCACCACTGAGTTAGTCCATCCGTTGGCCGATATGTGCATGCTTGGCTTTCTCAGCCATTTCGATTCCGATTTTCCAAGAAATTGTTGACTTTACTGGTGTACCTCTTTCGAAATAGAACGTATTTGAAGTCGTCTGTGTCTGTCACCCTCTATGTAGCTACTTGATATCTTCGCTTGAAATTCGCTTGAGCACAGCTTGGCGTCTTAGCTGTGGGCATCACACCTAGAGAGGCAATCTAGGAACAACGGCCGCACCCTGCTTGGAGAGGGCGTGGTATTCAGACGCTGTGGCACAGGTGCTTTCATCGTGCCAAGGTAAAAGGACAAGGCCAGGTAAAAGGAGGTTCGAAGAGAGTGTACGCCAGCCGCTATTCAGCCCTTGTGGGTGACACGCTGCTAATTGAGTGGGAAACCAGGGGCACTGCTAATGGGAGCCCAGATAGGCTACCAGAAGGCAGCTCGACTTTTTGAGCATTCCTACCATACCGAGAATAATCGGTTTTAATCACTTCGTTTTCCCATCGCTTCCTCCATCGCTTCCTCAAACAAGGAGTGGATCCAGTTCATTGCTCCTCCCAGAAAAACACTCCATCGCTATTAGGGTTAGAGAAATTCATAAAGACGATCACCCACTTCGGCTGAGTGAGTGGGAAACTCCCTCCAATCAACCATCAGAAACATGGAAATTGCCTCTCCTCCAGAAGGGAGTTACAGCTTTTATCGGAAAGAGACGAGGGGCGCGGTCCCGAGGGTTCTAGAGCAGAAACGGCGAGCGGT
>MU913350.1:14267-29715 GCA_036418165.1 Cooperia oncophora | reverse complement strand
AATTTGAGTAGTGTGATCTGCCTACCTTCACAGTTGACATGTTCAAGGTAAATCGGTCCACAGCTGCGGTAGCGTACCACCCCTCCGTTGAAAGTACTGGAACGGAGCAGGAGAGTTGTGACACGCCGTCTCTGATCTCTACCGCTGAGTGCATGTTTACCGTGGTAGTCACGCCAGCGCTGAGCCTTGAGGATAGCGCGGCCTGAGCGAGGAGACGGCATCGAAAAACACTGCGCTCATGCATGTTTATATGAAGAAAGTGGCACACTATTGCAGTTGCGACCCATTCACATCTAGCACTTGGAGAGGACCGGCTCTGGAAGGTGAATGTACCTAATGTCTTCAAAAACCGCTTGATGTACAGTATGGAGAGCGGGAAAAATAGAACTTTTCACGGAAAGTTAGCCAAGATGAAGACTTTGAAATCCATTGCCGGTCTCCTCTCCGGTACTTTCATTTGACACGGTCTTTTGAAAAAAAAATTTAAAAGAATGGGTAGGAGGCGCTTTTGACCATTATTCTCAGAGTACGAAACGAAATCTAAGCGACTTTGGCTGCAACGTTATCGATGATCTGTCATCACCCAGATCTTTCACCAAATCCTATACTTGTAGGTATCTGAATCGTCTTTGGAAGATGCACCGTTCAAGAACTAAAATTTCTCTGGCAGAGCACCGTTCAAGAACTAAATAAAATGAGGTCATAAAAGATTTAACGACCCCAGAACGCCAATGATTTTCCTCGTCGAAGAAAACCAAGATCTTGTTCTCACTGACACCACTTTTTTTACAGTTTGCAACATCGCACCCTGACAGGTGATTTCAAAGATGTATGAGCCGCGCGCAGCGTTCTTCGCCGTTGGGTGCTTTCCTCTTGAATCGATCACTTACCGATCACCATTGGTAAGGCATTACCGATCACCATTGGTAAGGCAACTGCAAAAGGCAGGCCCATTCCGCCTCTTCTGCCACCATCTTGTCTGTGTTATAAACGTGCATGCTCGTTCGGCCTCACATGCCGCCGACCCATCTGAATGAAATGACTGTATATACTTCGTATTAACATTTCTCCTAGAACTTCATTTGTTCTACTCAACTAAGAGCAGGAGAGCTCGAACATAGCATAATTCGAGATCGGGACAGTTTCAGGTGCCAAGTAGTCTTCAGGATAAGAGCCGTTGAGAAAACCTCGGAGTGAAATAGTGTATTTCAAGGCCAGAGAGCATGGACGACAATTCGGTGACTTGTCATGTTTAGTGAACCCGCACGCTGCTCAAGTTTCGACGAGCCTCATTGATATCGGCGAAAAGGCTTCAGTAGGAATGTGCCAGTCGGTTCCCCCATCAGTGAAAGCATCAAAAATCTTCAGGAGAGAGGAGGGTCGGATCGGCAATTCAATGAAGCACGAATGCGGCACAATTGCAGTCAAACTGTGAATTGTAGAGCTTTAACATTAGTGGGCCTCAATGAAAGAATTCATGACACTGAAAGAATTTTCCGAATCTTCAGAAACATAAGTTCCAGCAAACGAAATGAGAAGCCCGGACACCAGCATATTTAGGACTGAAAATGCAGCCCTACTCTCAATCCTTTTCGGTTATGTAATTACAACAAGATAAACGAAAACCAAAGACCAGAAAGCACGACAATGGAGTGCTAAAAACAAAGTCTCATGTAATTATGTTTTAACCGAAAGCATCCAACGGGGTTGTTTTGCTGAACGGTGAAACTTCAGAGAAGGGACCAACTATAGACTTGTTGAAGGGAGATGAGGCAAGCATGCAGAACATTTACGTTTTCAAGCCTCCGGTTAGAGCGCTCACAGAATCGACTGCAGCAAACCATGGCACTGTCAGTACCACGGTTTCGATTCGAATTAAAAAAAAACGAAGATGCTTCTCGTGCCCAACTACCAAAAAAAATATGACATAAGATTCATAGTAAATGTTATAAAATAAGAGACAGCATTACCGTAATGATACATGAGTGTTGTACCCTGGTTGCGCCAGCACTACTGCCCGGCCAGCCACATGGCTAACCATAATAAGACAGTTCAGACTTCGCGACGACGCGCGTCGACGCGTTGTAGCACACAGCGCGCATCGAATTGGAGCGCCCCACTGTATAGACGTGACACCTGCAGATGGGAATCGATGAGCGCCGGCGTTTTGATAGAGGATGGGAGGAATACAGAAATGGATGCCATTCGCTCACACAGTCTGGTATCGATCGGTACTGGCCGCCGGTGCTTTGGTAGAGTATAGAGTAATAGGGGATATCAAATTGTCAATTTGAAGGCAGCGCCTACTCTCTCTCTCAAAATGCAAGATGCCAGTGCAGATCAAGTCGTACTATATTCGCGGCTGTGTTCGCGGATATAATTTGTGGGGGGGGGGGCTTGCAGCGATTATAGCGCTCAACAACGCTTCAGGCGCGTCCTCGCAAAGTCTGAACGCTGACTCATCAAATGCGTCACTTATCTGCGCCTTCTCACTTCTGGTTCCTCTCTTCTGACTGCGTGTCCACTGCAGCACACTTCAGCGCAAAAACGGTACGCTATTGCACTGCTGTCCCATGCCCTCACACAGCCAAAGACTGTCTTCATGCGTCACTGTGCAATTTGCCTCTGAAGTGTGCGCTCAGCCCAGTGGGATTGAACGCGTAGTTATTGCTTAGTGAACACTGACTTCTGAGGAACATCTGTATGCAAGTCAATGTTTTCATCGGCCAGATGACAGCCGTATCATGCTTCAACCTAGTGGAGTGGAAACCATTTTTTTGCATGGCCAGGAGGCACTCAGAGATCTCTGAGCGCCTACCGGCCATGCAGATCGTGTGCATAGTAAGCGGCGCCTTTTCTCACTATATCACCCCTTTCCCACTTCATGAATGAATACGATCGCAGGAATCTGTATACAGTAGAGTCACACGCTACTGCTCGGAATTGCTCTGGATTCTCGAAGAAGTCGAAAACGGAATCTAAAACCCTTCGTTTTCTGCCTGACATTCTATCTCTTTCACCTGAAGGTGAAATGCAGTACGATCCCCCTAAGAGGAGTATGCTACGTTCCCCCTAAAGAGAGAGTAGCGCGGCTAGTGAGGCTGATTCGCAGGTGAAGGTAGGGAAACTCGTTAAAAATGGGCTAAGTTGTCAAAGATCCCGACACAGTAAGAGGGCGTTTATCAAGTGACCAAGAGCAGTGGAACTTTGACGCAAGGATAGTTATTAGCAATCGTCGATAAAAGAAATCGACCGAAGAAACCGAACAATCGATCAGAACAATTCGAAGAAGTCAGTTATTGTTCTGAACAGGTTTCGGTAATTTATGCTATGACAGTTGCGAAACTGATTTTCTGCAAAGACGTTCATTTTCTCTAAGGCCCGCTATTACAGTGGACACTATATACAGTCACGATAGAATGTGCATGGAGGGGTAGCCAGAACGCAGCCTGGCTGCCTTTTCCACCAGAAATATGCCAACCCTGACTCTGCCGCGCGTTGATATCGAAACCTACGCAGCTCCTCCTTAACATGCCTCTTCACGCTCCTTTTCGCTTGCAGGGATCGGCAAGTGTGTAAATTTCCATCCTCCAACCTGCTACTTTCGGCAATTTGGTATATACTCCGTTTACTATGTTAGTTTTTATTTATAGACCGGTTAGTATTACAATCACACTCATTCGGGACAGACACATTTTCCACGCTTCGTTTTTCTACGGAACGGATTGGTTGAAACTTGCCGTTCTAGGGTAGCTCAACCTCTCCTGAACACAATATCACATTTGCTTGGCCTGAAATTTTCCGGCGCGTGCGCCGCATTCGTCTGTGCCAATACCCTAGATCACCAAATCCGCTGAAGACTTGTATACGGCAGTTATTTGACATCTCGAATGAGAATATGACATTTCTTGGTGCTGACACTAATGGAGGACACTACCCTCATCTGCGCGACGAGGTCTAAGTTCTGGGACTGGCGTGGAATGGAGGGAGATGGTCGTTAGGAACCACCGCGACGTCGCGTGAGCGGCATTGCAGAGACTGTATGCTTGTGATGAAGCGCAAGTGTGCGATGACTCACCATATCCAGAAGAAATAATAATTCGTGAATGCTTCTTAAGATTTCTTCACTTGTTGTGATTCAATGCTCAGATGATAATTGAACAAATACAGCAGTATTTATTTCTTCGTGGGATAGTGAATTTTCATTCATTTCTCGGCCCAGTCATTATACAGTAAAACAAAATATTTCATTAGTCTTCAGTAGTTTATGCGGTAAGCTGAATAAAGAGCAGCAACCGAGAGAGAATTACATTCTCCATATTTTACAGTATTTTCGGTTACCAACCCTCACATTCTTAAGCAAAAGGATATTATCGTTGAGGTACGAAGGAAAGTCCTATTTCGAGCTACTGCATCGCGACATTTCTTTGGATTCTACCGGCACTGTCTTTGGCAGTAGGACGTCATCGTTAAGGTTGAAGAGGAGAGCATTCGGCAAAGAGGAAAAAAAGACAAGTATTTCTTACTGAACATGGTGAGTCATCGAACGAATGAATAATGAGTCATCTCACACCTGTACCCCACTGCAAGCACACGCTGTTTGCACTGCCGTGCACTTGAAAACACTCTTTTTCTCTAATTCAGCCTTAGCAAAGCGGTAATAGCATTGGTGTCAAAAAGCAATGCTGTATTTGTGATCAGGGCATCAAACAACCCTATTATGCAAGTGTTTCTCAATTTCACTGGAAAAGGTGGAAAATCGGTGCCTAATGGCGTCAAATGGCTCCAGCGCTACCAATGAATGTCATGTTTGTGATCAGGGTACCGAATAGCCCCACCATGCAAGTTTACACCGATTTTGGTGAGAAAAGTGGTGGCGCTACATTGGAGCTTGGTGACGCCAACTGGCGTCCTTTTTTGGTTCCTCAGCTACAAGCAGCAAGCAGCTGGTTCTTGTATGTGTCGTCAACGAATTTATATTTGCCAGACTTCTTTGCTTATTCCTAACCACCATGAGAAACCCAACAGTTATGTGGCCATTCGATGTTTCATTTGGTGTACTCTTGTCTGTGCGTCCTCATTAATCAAAAATCTGCTTTTGGCAGTAGCGGAACGACTTTCTGTCGCACCTGCTTCATACACTGTCACATTGAGGTGGCCTCAGGGCAACAGGCAATGGATGCATTTCACAATCAAGAACGTTGCGGAATCGGGTCTCTGTTGGACTTAATTCTTTGCATTTTGCAGAGAAATAGCTGAAAGCATAAGTATTCTCAGGCTAGCCCAGGCGAGAGTCCTCCAGCAGATTCCAAGACCTTTGAGCGTATTGTTGCCTAAAGGCATGCATGGATGTACCGGCGTATGTAGCGCTGCCCATGCATGCTTTCGTGCTATACTAGCGCAAGCGGTCGTGCTCGGGACCGTAGCGTACACCTATCTAGCCTCAAGACCGCATTATCTGTTGAGCCGGGTTTCTGTGAAAAAAGTACCCAGCTTGGGTTTCTCCCACCTTTAGCATTTTTTCTTTTCAATCATGGAGAGAGTGCTCGGTCCACTGCCTGTTGACACCTGTTCAGCCGCAGATTCATTCTGCTCTTTGAAACATCATTTCGCCAAGCATCCAAATCCGATTGCTACTTGCTTTTTTGATAATTAGGGACAAAAGCCATCCCAACTTCAGATGGTGCTCATCGATAATAAGCTATCAATGGCACAGACGGCGTTATCCAGCCATGACACCCACATGCCTCAATTTTCGAGATTAGGTCGATTTTTGAGATTTGGCTAGGAACTCACCTATGGGAGTAGTTCCACTGCGTGAATGCGTATAATGACACTCAATTTGCATGAGAACGTTTGTGTTATGCTACGGGTGCGCTACCGTGCCCGACCTTCTTCTAAGCCACCATAGGCAGGGTTCAGCGAATCGCTCCGAAAACTCGGAGGGGAGGCTTCTTCAGTTTGGAGTCCCAAGACGCATACAACGATGTACACTTCAGTGCAATAATTACGTGCGCGTGACATTTGACTTCGTTTTAATTATTGTATAAAGCATTTATGCATACTTTTTCTTTTTTATTTTATTCATTTGTTGCTTATTATTGGTTTATAGGGAGAAAAAATTGTTTTCCAGACTATGACGAAGGCCTGCCCAAGTCGTGATGCGATTGCACAGTTAGCAAAAAGTGGGATGAAGAACTCCCAGGCAATTTCTTCGAGCTCGAATTCCCTGCTAAAAACGAAGATTGTAAAGCAATGGAAAGTGGAAGGACACGTTCAAATCAAACCCTGAAGTGGAAGAAAACGGACTGTCAACACCCGACAGATGCGTGGGATTATTACAGAAAAGGATTGGGCCCCGAAAGATGATCTGAGTTATGAACACAGATGCCCGACAGCTGCAATATTTCCGCAATCTGTTCAAAAATGATGTAAAAATGACTACGGGACTTCGACGTTGGTCGTCTGTTTAATGGACAAGATTCTTGACGGATCAAGCAGAAGCAAAATCGGAAGGAAAAATGCAAGAAATTGCGAGAATTTTTCAAAGTGCGCCGAATTGCGCCGCGCCGAATGCGCCGTGCGCCGAATTTTTCAAAGTGCGCCGAAAAAGACACAAAAAAGACAAAAGTTTTCACTGTTGAAGTGGCTAAAAACTCTCAGAATCATCGTCAACTCCTTAACCCAGCTCTCAAGAACGATCGCAAGCGAAAAATTGCCACAAGAAGTCTGTTCCCTGCAAGTTTAATGGTTTGGGGCGGCATCAGTGCCTCAGGCAAGACTCCTTTTGTCTTTTCGATAAAACGTGAAAATTAAATGCACAAGTCATCCAGCGAAGAAAAATCTCAAGAAAGCCCTGTGTCTGGTTTTGGGGGCCCCCCCTGGAAGCAAGAACATCCCAATATTATCTTCCAACAAGACTGGGCACCAGCCCATGGAGCCAAAACAACGATTCACTTCCTGGAGACCAAAATCGGCTCGGTTGACAAGAGATTTGTGTGCCTGCGACAGTCCGCATCCTGAATCCATTGGACGCTTTTCTGGTTTGGGGATTCTTTATGGAAGACGACTCTAGGAGACGAATGTACAAACTCTGGATGACTTTGCGAAAAGAGAATGATGCCCAAAAATTTGGAAGCAATCTAGACGTTAACGTAGCTGCGGCCGCACATCGATTCCGTTGAAGAACGAATTAACCGCTTCGTATCATGCGTGATCGGCGGCCACTCGAAAATTCTTTTGAATTAATAGAATGTTATTCGGCCCATTCGTTATATAAAAAATAAATTATCTCTTAAAAATTTGTTGGCAAAAAATAAAATTTGAACGCTTTTTATGGCGCACGTAATTATTCGCCACCCTGTACACTTCAGTGCAATCAGTCGGAGTTCTCCTGTTGATGGGTGAATCCTTGGTGTGCGGCTGAAGGAAGCAAGCATTGAAACGACACGTCCTGTAAGACTTGCGGACTTCATGCAGATTTCATTTCATGTCAAGCGTAACCTATAGAACCGAGAGCGGGTGTTATCAATGCACTTCTTTTCCCAGACCAGACACAGGCGTACGGTCACGAGGAAGTGCATGGATTTAGTGCCTGCCATTTGTATTAGCTCCCTTATTGTTTCCTTCTTTGCATGTTCAGGAGTGAGAGAAAAGTGATGCGCTCAGTTATGTGTCTTCTATTTATCAAACCAAATTGGCTGACGCGCACTACTGTGGCGGTCACATGGGGAGCCCTTGGGACCAGTCACTGACATCTGCTCCTGTATCCAGATCGAACACATGGATCAACTTCTATTTCCAGAACATAACCTCTACATCTCGAATTCCATTTACTAATAATCATTTGACAATGTCTAGCGCTTAACACACTTCCAAAAACGTCTTCCGCCAGCTAAAAATGCGCACAGCTCAGCAGCCAAAAATGTTTCGATCGTAACAGCATGATGAGGAGCTTTTGTCCGCAAAAAGGAATGTTTCGCAACTCTAGGACATTAGCATTGACGGTGGGGATGAGGTTCGTATCGAGACCATGTCTTGGGGGTCGTATTTAGCAAAAATTCACCGCAACGCGCCCCAACGCTATTACTTGGACCGCTCGCTTTGATAAATAGGGAAATCCAACTTGTAATACCTTTTTTCTCTAATAATGCTACTAGCTGGGAACTGAGGACTTTCTCTACCTAAGAGGATCTGTCAGGGCACATCATTGGTTGGGGATTTTAATCGCCAAAACGTAAATACGGCCCTCCCCCTCCCAAAAGTGATCAAATATACGGTCCCTCCCTTTACAACGTCCATGAAGCGAGAAAAATCAACTATCAAAATAAATTTTTCTCAGCCCAAATACGACCCCCCTCCTGGCGACCAAATACGACCCCCCTGGGGATTCCCCAACAACGATGTGCCCTGTCTGGAATATAAGGGAGATGGTTTCACCTTTTATTTAGGCCGGGATAAGTGCAACTTCATTTAATAGATGAGCTTCTCTTTGTTTCTTTTGTTTTCATTGTTTCAAGTTTATACATCTCTTGAAACTTACCCTACTGGCGAAACTGTTCAACTTCCAAAACATTTGTAGTTTACAACTCGAGTTCATAGGAAAGAAAGGAACAAAAAGGAACTCATTTAGGAACCGGAACACCAATTCTTTTATGACCATCGAGGAGGAAGGAAACTTTATAAGTTCATGTATAAGCTCGAAGAATGAAAAAAGAAACAATAAGAAACTCACCCTAAATGAAGCCCCTTGCTTTTTGCTCATTTCTATCCTGAATCAAAAAAGAAAATAGAAAGAAAACCATTAGTTTCATCCACCTCTCCTTCGAATACCAGGATCAATTGCAATCAAAAGAAAAAAAAGCAGGAAATTGAGCCAGTTCTTTCTAATAGCACTCGGAGCGGTCCAGGTAATAGCGTTGGGGCGCGCTCTGACGCATACCAACCAGGGCACGCCATCGTTGTGATCATCACAACAGGGGGTCGTATTTGACCTCGAGGGAGGGGGGGGGTCGTAAGCGCGGGGACCTTTCTGAAGTGAGGGTGCAGCGATACCTCAGAATGTCGTTTAGCTTCAATGATGGAAGACTTATCCATGTGAAGAACCTCTGAAGGGACCACAAGACAGAAGCACCTGCCGAAGTGGGGAAAGGGCGATGACAGGAAATACGATGGTCGCCCACAACGACGTCAAAAAAGGATAAAAGGGAAGATCTCCGCCATTGATCAACCCTTGTGAGATGCGGCACACATTTCTAACTCTTCAATAATCGCACTGAGCTATTGAATGCGGATGTGGCCTATACAATGACTTGTGGAGGCCAGCCGATGTGCAAGTTAGTGATTTATACTCCCAGACAAACCTGGTACCAATTCACCGTCCCCGGAGGTGTGTATGAAGGCTATGGTGGCCAGGGCGGGGAGTCGAACGCGGGATTTGAACCGGGCATCAGCGACGTGAGCGCGCGCGGCTTGTAGCTACAACCTATCAAGCGCCAATTGACATTCTTGCCATGAATCAATAAACAGATGGAAATACACTTTAGAACCTTTCTATCGTAGGAGCACATCTACATCCACGGAGGAAGCCCTTTCTAGAAAATCACCTTCCAATACCTCTGCGTGAAAGCAGTATGCACGGCGCACTGCAGAGGCCATGCCAATTGGCGCCCAATGAATTATTTAATGATATCCTTGGCAAAAACATGCGTTTTTAGAAGCACACTACAAGCCACTTACCAACTGAAAGGCTTCTTGCGTCGGAGGGTTGATTTTTCGCTGTCGTGTGGGCGCAGTGATCACGCTGGTGATCACAACTGATAGATATTTTCGCGAAATGCAGACTATGGAAATAAAATGAAAAGTTTGCTGGTAATAGTGAATAAGGGCGCTGGTAATGAAAAGGTCTTGCTATGGATATTCAAAGCGTAGCCACTTGAGGTTTACCCCCTCCCCCCATGATCACAAGAGGATCACAACGGAGAAAATTTCTTAAAAGGATATTTTTTTGAAATCGCTCAAAATCAGGTAACAAGTGCCAACATAGTTCCCCTCATTCCTGCTTTCCCCTCTCCGGAAGCTTTACTCTAAAAGAACTATGTGTTCGAAAAGGGGCACTTGCCGAAGGTTTGGCTTAGAAAGTGCTTCCGGGTCGTAAAATAGCTTCGCTCCATCCCTTGTATTAGCGAGATGACCACGCGAACCAATTTATATTTCACGATGCAAATTTCTAGTATCCGGGCCTTCCATGTCCGCCCATTGGATTGTTTTTATCCTTAGTTTTTTTTTCCTATGCTTTGTTGATTTTCTTTTTGGTTTCTTATTGTTTTCTAGTCTGTGTTCTGGTTTTCGGCGCTCTCGTACTATTCTTACCCCAGCCTGCCAGAATCAGGCTGCTTTTTTATCGTCCTTTCTTTCAAAAGGGCAGATTGGGCTGAAAAGTTTGCCTTATAGTGATTACCTTCGATCCTCCTCACACGAATATCACTTCGCTTCACGCCACAAACCTACGATTTGATGATTAAGGGTAATACTTCGGCGGCCAAATACGCCTAATCAGCAAAAATCTGAATTGAAACTTGTATACGGGGGTTTATTATAGAACTCTCTGACTTAACGAATTGACATTTATTATCTTGGCCCCAGAGGTTATTGTTATGCACCTAATTTTGCTAAGACTGAATCTGGCCTGAGAGGATCTTCCCTTTTCCCAGTTTCAACCTCAGCAGAGCGCTAAATAGCGCTGGTATGGAGAAATGATGTCATACTCGTGGTCAGGACACCGGACATCGAATAACATCTATAGACAAAGTTTCAGCGAAATTTTTTGAGTTCTTGGGTAGGAATAGTTCAATAGTGCCTAGTTCTCTTTATTGTCATTTTCTTCATCCCTTTTGCGCTTCTTTTCGTTTCTACCCTCACAGGGGAGGGGTCGTATTAGGACCCTTATTTGGGGGGGGGGTCGTATTTAGCGCAAAATGATTACAACACGTTGGTGCCCTGATACCCACGATCGCGGCGATCGCCACTGTGTCGCGAAGTATGCCTAAAACTCGCAAGAGTCCAAAATGACCGTAACATCCGTCGCTATGGAGGGCATGGCTGTTGAGCATTCGAGCGTGTGTACAGTCCTCATCATTGCGGACCGTCGGGAGGGGGGGGGGAGGGTGAGCAGCGCGTTTCCTGTGCGCGGTCAGCTCCCTTGCTCAACCGAAGGCGATCGATTTAGGAAGGAAACAACCACTGATGGAAAGCCGCAGGCGAGAACCACTGACAATTTAGTGATATTAATGTACCGCCGTTATTTGCGACAAAAGTATATATTTGCTCTTGTAGCTCGAAATTCTTAAGGAGCTCAGTGTGATATTCAATTTGTGATTGTGCAAGACGACTGAATTAAAGAGGTAAACAAGTTCGAGTTTTGCAAGATGATGCCTTACTTCGGTGCAGTTTGTCGGGGGCATTTTGCACTTTCGCTATTTCCTATCGACGTGTCGGCCTATCTAGACAGCCTCTTCTCGAGTTGACAGGTTTTAACATGATGGCTTGACTACCTTGTTCCAGCTTCACAAGAGTTCACAGGTTTCGCCAGAGTGAGACATGTAAACCGGAACTGAGGAAGCAATGATAGTGCAAAATGCCCCCCCCCCGTCGACAAACAGCGCCCCTTATTTCTTCCAAGTGCGCTGTGTAGTCAGCTTTCCTCAACCGGCAAATCTGTCAAAGACACGTAAGTAAGCATGTTTGGGAGCTTCAATGCTATATGCTAACTGAACCAGTTGGGAGCTGTGCCTCCCCGGTTGTTCGGAAATGCGCGGAAGGATTGAGCGTAATGAAAGGTGGATTCCCCTCGGAGAAAGCTTGCTTCTACAATTGTGGACTCGATCGCCTCGCACATGGCAATAACTGGGTCCCCGGATGTGAGACCAGCATATGCTATGTTGGCTCCTAGACTAATGACGAGGCTTGTTAAAAACCTTCTGCAAAGCGTGTCAGCTTGAGTGGCAGTTCCACCGAAGCATGGGTAAGACAATAAAATGACTCAGAAACCTCGAGAGCTCATCGGAGAAGACCGACTTTTTTGATGAACATCATCTTGATACCTTTATTAAGCTTCTACGTCTATACACAAGTATGTTATTAAATACTATGCGTGCCGAAACTAACTCGTAACTGAAAATTCATCGGAGACTGTATATCAAAGCTTTGCGTTACCATAGATAACGTTTTTCAGAGGTGAACGATTAATTATTTTGAGAAGATTCACTTTTTGGACGAGGATTCATCATAAGGACAGACTTAGCCAGAGACGACATCAAAGAGTTTAAAAAGAATACCCGGCTATAGGAAATGTAAAAAACCTGCAGAACAGACAAAATGAGACAGAAATCAGATCTGATATCACAAAATAAATACCAATAGCGATTGAGTATCAGCAATAGACAAGTGTCGAAAATTGCGTGTGGACTAGACGGAAAGGAAATATCTTAATTTACTGGGTATAGGCTTTCACAGCTTGATCAGCCATGACCACAATGAATCGATCAAGCCAAGTGATGGAATGTGGTGAGAATGAGCCACCTTCAAGGAAGCCCAGATGACCGCCATGCCTTGTCAAGATGAACGCCATGTCTTCGGAACGAGAAGCGAGTTCCTGAACGTGATTATGTGATTACTCTCATAAGGGCTGCAAGGAACGCATCAGTGGAGCAAGCTGAAGTGTGACGGTACAAAATAAGAAAGGATCTATACATCACTCATTGCCCACCTGCAGAAGCCTTCCCCTCCCCACGCCCCAGCATCCGCACGGACAACGACTGTATCAGCAGAGATTACAGAATTCATACAGGATTATCATTTCATGGACACTATTGGGATTCCACTCCGAATCTATCAGGTCATCCCATTCAAATAGGTGGAAGGTTTCTATTTTGAGATTAACACACTGAACGTCGCTGCGTTTTTGCGGCGACTCCCGTTTTTACTTCCCTGCGTCTCCGCGCGCGTGAATTGCGTGCAATACACAAACGCGCGAAACGGGAGTCTTTGTGCCGCATGCCCCTTTACACGTTCATTCTGGTTACTTTTGCGCTCATTTCTACATTGTTCAATATGAATGATGACTTTTTAGCTGCATAGATGGATCTGGACAACGTAGAAGATCTAAACGTCAGTTTTGACGACATACATAAGTATTGTTATCATAATCAATTAAACACTATCAAATGTATTGTAAATTAACACTAATTATCACTAGAAGTCTTACACCATTGTAGTGATGCGGAGCTATCATAAGAAGTGCAATTACCGACCGCGCCACTGACTGTTATTTTGTAATATTAATGAATTACTTCAATGAGCAGCTTATTTCGCGCCATCAAGAACTAAGCATAAGCAAAGCTCACTGAACATATACTCGGTGAGAATGGTTCAAGTCGCACTCTTACCCACGAAAAAACCGACCCACAAAACGTGAATTGTGGGCAATACACAAACGCGAGAAACAGGCGTATGCGCGTGTATTATGCGCGTGTATTGCCGACAATTCACGCGGCGTTCAATGTTGAATAGTAGGTAGGCTCTCCTTCATCAACGCTCTCAGTGTCCCGAAAGCGTTTGGACCACTTGTACCTTCGTTTTCACAACAAGCGCGAGTGAATACTGCTAATGTCAACTTCGGCGAATGAAAAAACGTTATAGTGTTTGCCGTCGGACAGTACCTTCGACTGACCAGAACAGTTGAAATCGCACGGCTTTATGTTGGGCGAATGAGGCGATTGAACCCAGGTCTCAGTATTGTTTGTGTCCCAGCACTGCCCTACAATACAGTTACTCGGGGTCTGGCACTATGACGAGCAACGGTGGCCTTCTTGTAGTGTGGTACCATCCATTTGTCGATCTGATTGTCGAAGAACAGGCAATATACACCGAGCGACGATTTTGTTCTCTGTATAGAGCCGCTTGAAAGCCACAGTGCAGAAATCCTTCGCTATGATGATCATCCACTTGCGCCCACGTAACTCCTCATGGACATTCGGGCGGCTTCTCATCTGCATTCATACAAAATTGACGCTTGTGAGTTTATGGCTCGGGGTTCAAGACCACCCATATTTCATCTAGGGCCGGGTGCGTTTTCACAGTCGTGAATGACATCTCATGCTGAGAACATTACTGCTAGAGGCATAGAATCGGTACTGCGTTCGTGCTTCTACAAGAAAATTAGGTACCCATGCGCTCTTGACCATCCTCAGTTTATCGGACATAACTCGGGCAGCAGTTGCAGCTGGGATGTCAGACTCGCGGGGAAGCTCGACAAAGGTCCAGACATTCAGTGCTTGACTTCATCCACCCTTTTTCTTGTGCAGGAATGAACATTATGGGACCATCCACGACAACAAATTTTTTTTCTTTCTTCCTTCTTCGGGCTCCTGAACCAAATCTTCCACCTTGCATTTCGAGAACACCATTACACGCAACTACTGGTCCGGCACAGGTCAAATTTGAGCAGCGCACTTTCCTCTTATGACCTGGTTCGAAAATCTGGCGCTGATTTTCACTCGGGCTTCTTTTCAATTTTTCTATTAGGTTGTCCGGAAAGTTCTCAGCGTTTTGTGTTACTATTTTTTGTACATTCATTGCTGATTAAAAACTCATTCTCCCTTGCGTCTCAGTAGTACATCCTGAAGAGAATTCTTTGCGCTATCTGATGGTATAATTGCCGTTTCACCATTGCTTGATAAACCCCCTTTTCCCAAGACTTTTTGAAGCATGTCAAAAGAGCAACTTCGGACGATATTTTTCTTCAACTACAAACTACGAAGCCCGTTTTTCGCCGAAGTTGTCTCCTTTGTATGAAAAGTGGAACATTACGAAACAGGAGATTTACGGACATATTTGACGCCTATGAACACCGAGCAATTTCCAAGCCGATATTCTTTACCAAAAAAATTATGGTCAATGTGGTCATCGGCTGGTGTGATCCACTATAACTTTTTGTCACCAGGCCAAACCATCACAGCAGAGTCCTACTGTGAAGAAATCGACGAAATGTACCGAAAATTGCGTCAGCTGCAGCCAGCACTTGTCAACAGAAAGGGTCCGATTCTTTGCATGACAACGCCGCCCACACGTTTCACAAATCACTATCCATAAATTGAACGAATTGGGGGTTGAAGTTCTACCTCACCGCCATATTCTTCAGACCGACTATCACCTTTTCAAACATTTTCAGAACTCCCTTGCTGGAAAATACTTCATCAATCAGGACCAGGCAAAAAAGCCTTCATGGATTCGTGGATTCTCGACCACCCAGTTTCTTCTTTGATGGGATTTCTCGACTGGTGTCACATTGGCAAAAGTGTGCTGATTCGAACGGTGCCTATTTCGATTAAATCCGAGGAGTAGAGAGTTATGATCGTTTGAAGTGAAACACTCAAAACGCTGAGCACTT
>MU913350.1:0-14147 GCA_036418165.1 Cooperia oncophora | reverse complement strand
GAACTCCCTTGCTGGAATATACTTCATCAATCAGGACCAGGCAAAAAAGCCTTCATGGATTCGTGGATTCTCGACCGGCCGGTTTTTTTCTTTGATGGGATTTCTCGACTGGTGTCACATTGGCAAAAGTGTGCTGATTCGAACGGTGCCTATTTCGATTAAATCCGATGAGTATTAAGTTATGATCGTTTGAAGTGAAACACTCAAAACGCTGAGAACTTTCCGGACAACCTAATAGAAAATCTTCCGTGGCTAGGTTCGCCAAATTTCACAGATACACAGCTAAGGTACTAGCTTCCAAATGGTATAGTAGCCCGCTGCCCTATCCCCTTTGCTTTTCTGCCATTCCTCTACAGGAATCCACATTTTTGAATGGGATGACCTAATATTTTCCGTCTAGGTTTTACTTATTACGCATATCGTACCCTTCATTTCTGTACGGAAATTAAACCGGCTGAACTTCCACCGGGCTTCTTCTTGCATGCATTTCTATAGCACTAGTTGATTAACTGAATCTCTAATCACTGGCTTTTACAGTTTAATCCACCAGTGCCTCTGTAAAGTGTTTTGAAATGATTATGTGGGAGAAAAATCCGATCGCATTTACCTTCACAGGTTCCCAGAGACACTCGGGAACGATGGGATCGTCTTTGGCATTCAAAAATATCATCGGTACTTGGAGTTTCGGAAGATGTGGCAGCGAGTCGCACCAGGAGTAAAATGCCTCGAGACTTTGGAAGCCAGCCACCCGACGATTATAGTTCTCGTCAAACGCCACAATCGACGTTGCTGACCAAAGACGCTGAAATTCAAAACGGTCGTCCATAAATACATACATAGTTGACTGCGCAAGGTGTGCCAAGGATACGAATGCATAGAGTTCTCGTAGCTTCTAATTCTATGTGGTATGTTAAAGCTACGTAGAGGAGGTAGGGGAGCAAAAAAAGACACTGTTCTCCTCGACTTTCAAAGCGATATAAGTTAGACTTTATTGAATTCTGACTGGACATTTCCACCACCATATTCAACAGCACATTGTACACTATCATGATACTCCGCCACAGCCTTCTGGACGAGCGCCATCGAGAGATTCTGCCACGCGACCGTGATTCGGTGCCTGAGTTCAGCGAGGTCGTTGATTTCTCCGCCACTGTAGACCACCCTGTTGAGCTCCGCTAGGACCCGGGGAAGGGTTCAGGTCAGGTGATCCACACTTAGATATTCCGTCTTGTTCAGGAGCTCATTCACCTACTTGGAATGGAAGGCTGCCCTTCCATTACAAGCAGGTGAAAGTTTTTCCAACGCCCTTCGATTCCATGTGGTGGCACCCAATCCTGTAGCAGTACAAAGTTTCCAAGATGGTACGGGCGACGACATGAAGGATTCTTCTCGAGTTGCTCAATGTAACCGCCAGCGCTCACCTTCAGTCCGGGGTCCACGAAGAAAATATTGGTCTTTCCATTCCAGGTACGTCCGGTCCATACCATCAACCCGCGCCTTGGCGGTGAAGATGATGTCCTAGACCGTAGCGACGTTGTCGGAGCTGCTCGATGTTGGAGGTCTTCCAGATCGAGAGTACTGGTCTCCAGGTAGCTATCCATGGGTGACTCCACACTAGAAGTTTCGCAGCTGTTTGGAGGTGACATGAATTCCAAAGGTCTTCTCCAGTCAGGCTGCGACTGGAGATGACTTCATATTTTGGTGTACATGAAGGTGATGGGCGAGAGCCAGCTCCTGCTTATCGAGGAACATCTTGGGTATCTTCCGCCCTGGTACTCGTATCCACGTCTTCTGTCTGGGCTGCGAAAACTTTACTGATACTCGGCCTAAGTGTCCTTTTTTGCCCCTCGCCCCCCCCCTTCCCCGCCTGTACATCACTTTCCATAAACCTTCAACCCTACGATACAACATACCTGTTCGTCAATCAAACCACTAGCGACGTGGGGTGCAACTGCTTGCTCATAATTACGTCGTAGAAGGCGTTTCATGTTCTCCGTGATGAAATAGTTGTAGATACGACGCCCATTTTCCCAGTCGTGATACATTGATGCCGAATTAGTTGCCGAATATCCTTGGCATACACTCAAACCAAGCAGTATGCGACGCCTTAAACCAAAAAATTCAATCAAACTGTTGCCATTTCAGGCTTCCTTTACACAATTTTTGGTTTCCATTGAGGAACCCGTGATTGTTCCTCAAGCATGCCACTTTCCTCAAATTCCATCCGCCAAGAGATTCAGCTCACAACTTGGCCCTCATGCTAGCTTGAGGGTCGAAAAGCACCTCTTAGCGTGCCATTAGAGGTGGGATTAGGAACAAAATAGCGCGATAGAGTATCACACTGCGCGAAGTTAGCTGAAAAATGCTTGATCGATGAACAATTACCTTTGTTCTTCTGTGACCTGCGTAAGGAATCGAGCGGTGATGTTGGCGCCCATCGAAAAACCGATGCTGATGAAATGTGAATGTGGGTAGTCACGGAACAATTGGTTCATCATTGCATTTAGTTCGTCAGTACCCCCTGAAACAACATCCACACTAAATGTTTCCCAGTATAGTAATCTTCTCAAGTACTGTTTCTACCAATATATAGATTACCTAATTATTTTGTAAATTTGCTCACCATAGGTGAAGATTTTATTTCCTGTCAACTTCACGTTAGGGAGTGCACCCAAATGGTTCAGAACTGCACATCGGTAGCTAAACAGAGCTCGTTTGAACTTGCAGAACTGTATCAGCTATAAAAATATTATATTTTCATTATCTATCGCCTAATCGTGGTGATTTCAAAAACACCACCAGCTGTGAGTGGTAGAAGACAGATACTAGGCAGAACGCTTTATGGTTAAGTGAACATCAAATGTAAAATGTGTTATGTGAATGTGGATTGTGTCGCGATAAAGAGGGGGGCGGAGTTATCTGGGGGCGGAGCATGTAATGAGGTCCATTGTGAAAATTGCAGAAAATGTGCGGTGGGCGCTTCGTGCAAGATTGACAAAAAAGCCGCTTCGCAGAAGAATCCTGAAAAAAATAGAGCTCGTTTGTAACTTTGCCGGGAGCAAGGGAGTAACTAAAGTTAGTACAGATCTGTCCATACACTCCAGACCTGCGCACATCTGATGTGTTCTCGACGGGAAAAACTTGGGAAAACTTTCCACTTGGTTTGGTTTACTTGTTTCAATTTGTGCAGGCAAACCTTCCACATTTGTTGTTCTGTTGAGGTGCGTCTGTGTTCATTTCGGAAAGCTTCTTCTTATTTTCCAGTGATTCTTCTTTCCGTTGATCGAAACCATACGAAAAGAAGTGGTGACACAAACTACTCCAGCTTAGGTGTGACCCCAGTGCCACCGTTACCAGTACTTTGTTACTTTGTTAATTTCCTGCAACTCGACGGTTTCCTTTAATCTTGCAGAATTAACAACATTCTTTACCAGGTGATTGTCACATTTTGTCAAGATCGTTGTTAGCTTTAGCTCCTGACATTCCCCAGGTCCGCGAATACCAGTGCACATTGCTCGACTAGTAGGCTCTACAATGCACTATTCAACTATACATATTTTAGTATTCCTTTTATCTTTTAATAATCTGTTCCTATACCCTCGCTTAAATCTTCTGAAACTTCCAATTTGTTACTGCCGTGAGTGGTTGTTTTTGTTCGTAATCTAATACATACAGTCGCGGAAAAAAAACTTGGAACAAGCCCATGTCGTGCACTTTTTAACAGTTTACATACAATTTTCAAATGGCACAAAAGTTTTCTGCTCAAATCAAGTCTGTCTTGAAATTCTCTTTCAAAAAAGAAAGTTTGTTGATTAGATTCGCTACCGGTACCGGATTCTGGAAATTATTCCGATGAGGCATGCCGCTGCCGCTCTGATATTGGACCGGTTTTCAAAGTTTCTAATACGATCCACTGGAAGAAGATCACGCCTGTCTAAGTGTTCGCTCCTTTCTTCCATTTCTTTTTTTAAAACTCTCGAGAAACCTATGTTGTTCCCAAAGTATTAGAAACTTTGAAAACCGGTCCAATATCAGAGTGGTAGCGGTATGCCGCATCGCAATAAGTCCCGGTAACGAATTCTATAAATCAAATACTTCGTTTTGAAAATGGCATTCAAAGGCTCTTGAATCAGAGCCCCCACCACCAATCGCTATCCGTATGCCTCAATGTGGCGTGGGGGGAACGCGTTTGAAATGTGTTCGGCACCACCGTATCAATTGCGGAGGTGCGCACGTCCCAGATGCCTGCGAGCTACGCCGTGTCAACATTTCCTTCACGTGGCCGCGTATGCCGAAAACATTAAGTAATTATGGGCGGCCTCATTCCCTGAACGTGAGGGAACCACCGACAGAAGGACGTCGGCTGGGACCGCTCGGGCGAGGCTGCAAGAATCACTGGGCCAATCACGGAGATTTGAGTTGCCCAGGGCTAGGATGACGATCTCAACGCATTGCAACGGACGCTTGCATCGGAAGCTCATATCGAAGATCTGATGTTGCAAACCAGGAAGTCACATTACGTACGTCTCAGACTGACCGACGAGGAGGCATCGCCCGCTACGCGCCGTATACGAGACTGGAGAAGAGCTGTTCCTCGGAACATGCGACAGCAGAGGAGCTGGCGGTGTGGGCATCCTCATCAACACGCACTTGGCCATGAACATCGATTCGTACGAAAATCTGACGACCCGAATCGGACGTTCGCGATTGAGAAGATGTGGTTCAACTCCAGGCTTTGACAACCTTGTACGTCACCATGGCACCAAACATCAAAGCTCGACGAAGGAATGAAAGTCGGAAGCGTTCTAATATGGAATTGAGATGTTCTATCAAGAAGATCATACCTTCTTCAAGCATCGTCGTGAATTCAACGCTAACACCAGGAAAGGTCAAACAAATCAGCCTGGTCATGCTTGCAATGAGGAATGCACATCACTGTACTCATCTGTCAACCAGCGCTGCCACTCAAGAACATTGTGCCTTCAGAATTTGCAGAACGATTCTCTGAGCGGAGTATTGAGGTTTTTCTTACTGTTTTTCTTCTTACGGGCGCGCTGGCACCGAAGCGTTGGCACCGGTAGCGCGACTCACATCGCTCTTCGCGCAAAACCTAAGGTATGATATTTCGGTGTCCTCCAGGGGGTCAAGATACCCCTAGAGAGGACGTCACCTTAGCAAAATCTGAGCTTCTGACTCAACTTCGTAAAAATGGGGTATGGATAGTCATGGCTAACTGATAGCTAACATCGATACTATGACTAGCATACTGGTGATGACTGGTCATCGAACTGAAATAACTCTTCAGTCATGTCTTTTTGCAAACAACAGTACCTGGCTTACTTGTTTGTGCCGTCTGCATGATTTCCTTCACTATCGGGAGGAAATCCCATTCCGAGACCAGTCATCGATGGTAGGTGAGCTCCAATCTGCTGCTAATTTACCCATGGAATAGCCCACACTTTCCGAATGAGGTCGAAAAATCAGATTCGGCCAGAAACTTGTCCCCAGGGGTAATTTAACCCGCTGAACATGAATATGATGATATTTCATTACAAAAACCCTTGTGACACGTGTTACGAGGGTACAAGCAGAAGCACTCTTTCAGGCCGCAATGGGTCTACACTTTCGAAAAAAACTGATTGCAGGTTCCCTTGTAGGGTAGTGCAGGCGAGCAGAGATGTTAGAAGCTTTGTCGGCTATGTTCTTGGACAAATGCAAAAAAATGAACCTGCCCCAGAACCGATCCTACGACGTCCCGCCTAAGAAACCCGCTCCCTACCCATTGCGCTCTGCTGCCACGTTTCAGCACGATTCCATACGTAAATGTAAAGAGGCTGCAACGTTCCCTCGCGACAGCACGTGAAACGACCATGCGGGGATAAAACCCTTCATAACTCCGTTCAGAGAATCGTTCTGCAAATTTTGAAGACAGTTCTGTGTTCACCTTCCCAAGACGCGTACAATGGTGTGCAGCTCATTGGAAATTAGCCGCAAAGACTGGACACTGTTTGACCTTTCCCTGTATATCGGACCAAGAAGAAGGCTGCAGAACTTCTACATCGAAACTCACGAATGGGAGTGGAATGAAGCAGGGTGAAGGCTTGTCTGGGTTTTCGGCCCCTTCGACCCATACCATCCATGGTAACTCGCAGTTCCAGAAGCCCTACTCTCTACGCTGGACATGGGAGTCTCCTGGTGGACAATTCCATAATGAGATCGACCACATCATCTTCAATCGAAGGTTTTGCCTGACCGATGTCGCTGTTGTTCCTAAGCTCTGCACGGGATCCGACCACCATCTCCTTCGCGCAGGATTCCGCTTTTCGATGCGAGGAGAGAGAGCCGCCAAGTTCAAGAAGCGAAGCCCCAAGACGGTAATCAACTGAGATCACTTCACTTCTCTCTCGCTGGCTCTCTGGATGGATCGTCATTCGACAACATTGATGAGCGGCTACGCACTCATCGCACATGCTTCATCGCGCAGAGCAAGTCAGAGACAGCTCCAAATTACCAAGAACGTCTTATCTCTTAAACTTATCGAGCTGATTCGCAACGTGGCAGCCGCACGGAGGTCCGCCAGGCAATTACCAGCTGACGTCTGAGCTTGCGAAGCTATGCAGAGAAGCGATAAAGGAAGACCTCAAGGAGAGAAGAGCAGCAGTACTGGTGGAAGCCGCAGAGGGAAAGAGCATCCGCAAAACCCGCCGCGACTCGCCAAACTGGAAGACCAAGATGACCGCCCTCCGAGTCCGGATGGAACAATGACCGCATCCAGAAGGGCAATGGAGAAGGCCATCCACGACTTCTACTCGGCTCTCTTATACAGCCAAGTCCACCTGCCACCACTTGGAGCAGGATGGAAACGTCGTTCCTGCAGTTCTCCCTTCCGAAGTCAGACACGATATCTCGTCGGTGAAGAATCGTACGGCACCCGGTTCCGACAGATCAGACCTGAAATCTGAAGAATCTTCCGCAAAATCTTGTCTGAACTCTGGCTCGACTCTTCACGCGCTACCTGTCGGAATGCAAGGTACCCACCTCGTGGAAAACCAGCAAACTGTGTTGCTGTACCAGGAAGGAACCTGTACGACATTGGCGAGAGTGTGAGTCGCCGAGACCTCCCTGCTTCTGGTATTCTACTAACTCATCACACGAAGTCACCCCTGAGACGGGATCTGGCAGAACACTAGACGGAAGGACGCCCATGCGACAAGAAGGTTCCGAAGAAGGATTAGCAGCGATCGATCACATCCTATAGCGACAACGGATCAGCTCGACACAGTATCGCCCGAGAGTACAAACGCTAATGTCTCACGTTCATCGTCTTGAAGAAAGCCTTCGACTCCGTGAGACAGAAAATTCTTCGTCAGAGCTCTACAGCAGACCTTCACGGACGGGATCTCACCATTCTATCAAGGGAGATCATCAATCGACGTGAAGAGAGGGGTACTACCATGGGCGACCCATCTTGCTCAGCCCTTCAGCGCCTCATCGAAACGTCACTTGTCAACCCTGGAATGGGAAGTGAAGATCGACGGTGCAGCAAGTACTTGGAGACATCACGCTTGTGGCTGACGATCGTTTTGATACCCAAAACATCAGGCAATGCGGTAACGAATACTGCTTGTTTCGACTGCGCGTGTGGAAAAAATCGGTCTTTTGAATGCCTTAGCAGGTACCTGGGTCGTGACAAACAATATGATAGAATAATTAGCGGACGCAGAGCTGTATTATTGAGGAAGCGAGCGGCTTGGGAAGCCCTTCAAGAACATCGCGGTATGCGAAGAAGACAAAAACGCCAAGCGCCGTGTTTCACTTCCGCGTCCTTCCTGCCTTGACCTATGCCTCAGAGACTTTCACTCTACGAAAGCAGGATGCATGCGGTTGCGTTATTCAACGCGCCATCGAAAGGGCGATGCTCGGAGTTTCCCGCTACACGCAAGTGAGAGAGGGAATCCGGAGCTCCGCACTCCGCCGACGATCGAAGATCAGAGACGCCGCCGCATTTGCCAAGGTTTCGAAGATCAGGTGGGCCGGGCACGTCATGCGTTTCGAGGACGACCGCTGGACCAGAGCGATCACCGACTGGATTCCACGGGATGTCAAGCGAACGCCTGGACGACCGCCTATGCGATGGTCAGACTTCTTCGTGAAAGCTCTGAACGAATGGTATGAAGTTCATCGTGTCCCTCGAGCAGAGAGAGTCATTGGGCAACTCTTGCACGTTGCAGGGACGAATGGAGACGTTACTGGCGCCCGCTCGAGGAACTCGATGATCAACGGGAGCACAGGTGATACAGTGAATGTAGATTAAAAGGTTCCACCACGTCTAATACATTTGCGCTCGTTCACCAACGCTGATGAAAACTGAAGTTTCTGTCCTCTGATGTAAAAAAAAACTCCAAGCCAATTTTCCTACCGCGGCCAATTGAAAATGTCGTATCCAAAAAAAGTTTCAATGCTAACTTGGAAATAAAGAAAAAGGATAACTTTTCAACAATCATACCCTCGTTCTTGAGCATAATGCACGCAGGTTCGAATGTAGTTGCTCTCACTGCAGTTAGCTATTCCAGGAGTAAGTGCCAGGGTAATATCAAGACCATTCTGCAACAGCAATCCATCAATATACCCAGTTCTTATTCCGCAGTGAAATTAAACTCTAGTTCACTGCGGACGGTTAGGCGTGTCAGGCAGTATGAGTGTGTCACCCCGTCAAAGCCGTTCTCTGCCTTCTTGTTGAAGCGCGCATGCGACAAAAAGTGGTAGAAAACGAGTAATACGAACGATATGATACAGTCATATCACTTGCTCGCTTTCAACAACTGGTGGAGAACGGGTTTGGCACCGCGCCAAACTCATCCCGCCTGACACGCCCAACCGTCCGCAGCGAACTACACTATACATACCTCGTGCTTATTTGTTGGCTCAAACACGTCGAAGGTTACGGTGGAGCCGTCAGCGAGTCGAATGGCTGCCCGTCGATCGAAGACTCGTCGAAGTGAAGCATGGCCAAGCAAGCCGTATGTGACCGTTTGTAGGTGACCCGATCGTCCCCACAGACCTGGTGGGCGATAGCTGAAAGGAAGGTCGTCAACAGAGCTTCTGAACGCCACAGTGCGTCGTCTGGTTGAAGCCGTTCCCATTCCACTTATCGATTAAAGTTTTCGAAATGAACTTAGTACTCTTCCGAGTTCAGTACAGGTAGGGCTCAAAACTCGGCATGGAGCCCCGCAAGCCTCCTAAATATACACGCAAGGAAGCTAACAAATAACGGATATGGTCACCACTCTTTTGAAAAATGGCTACGAGGAAGATTTTATTATTACTAGCATTGTTAAGTGTATTTATAAAAATAAATTTATAAGTTACAAGTACTCAATCGCAAATAACTATAGAAAGATAAATAGACTAGTCACAGGTTTACTCATTTGCAGCAGTGATCAACACTAATTCCCTTCCTTCCACTATACTTTAATTGATTTATTTCTTGTATACCTTCTCTTATACTCAACATTCTCTCAGTGGTTTTGCCGGTTTACTCCTTTTCCCTTCCTTCCACACGTATTTACAGCACACTTCGTGTTATATCACTCTTTCATTATTATGTATAATTTTCATTATTATGTGTAATTCATCATCATCTTGATGCATGAACTTTGCATGTTACCCCCCTTTTTTACAATCTCTCTCTTTTTGTCCTATTTCTCACACCTTCCCCTATGTAGTCTATGTCCTCTTGTCTTCAACCTATCGCACTGATGAGCTCGGGGGTTGGCTAGACAATGATGATTCGTCTGCGATACCGAGCGAAACGGATCATCTGTGTTGTGGAGTGTATTCCTTTCCCATGTTTGTTTTTCTTTGCTTTTCTAATTATACACGCAAGGAAGTTAACAATTACCGTTCAGCTGTTGCTGCTGATTGATCAGGATCTCTTTGGGATGCGCTACGCTTTTAACCTCATTTTACAAAAAGTTCCTAAAATGGCTATTGGGCCAAAAATTCACAAAACTTACGGTTCTTTCAGCATATCAATCCCATTTAAAAGGTTTTTCATAGCGGTGTTTTGGGATTTCTCCAACACTGTCACTTCGGGCACTGCAGGCGAGCCGAAAATGTGCAAAAAACGAATAATGATTGCTCCCTGCAAAAAGTTTTATTCACTCCGCCTGCAGCAGCAGACTATTCGTATTTCCTTGAGTGATAAAACCCACCACAACAATCCATAACATCACGCCTGAGCTGGGTAATTCAGGTGATGAAAGGCTCAGGTATTCGAATGGATTGCTGAGGACATCAAGCCAATACGTCCACCACCACATCTGAAACACATTCTATGAGGCTTAGCGTTTAATAAACTTATTGACAAGGTAAAAGTATAGCGTAGTTCCGTAGATAGAGTCAAAGCGACGGCGGCTAGAGTTGCGTTACAAGCGTCGCATGCGCGATATTCACACCAGACCCAATTGGTTCAAAGCGGCAAAGCTGGCTTGAGTGAGGTCATCAATTTAAAGGCAACTGGCACGATAGGTCCCAAAGACAGAATTGATATGCCAGGCAGGACCGAATTCCGCCTTTTCTCGAGAAGGGTACCCCTAGAAAGGTTTTATCAAGCTACAACATACCGACCCGAACGCCCACCACGCCCGCCCGCCCACAAATGGACGACCGTACCTGATGCTCGTATTGCTTCATTTGCTAAGTAAAATATGAAGCGAAGGGATTGGTATGAAGCGGCTGCGGTGCTGCATGGATATATGAGTACATACATGCAGCCGTACCTACCGTAGCGGTTATTGGCAAGATGCCCACGGGAAACTCGTCCGAAATTGTTCTTTGAGTCATTAAGAACGAAGGCTTTCCTTGCAGGTTTTTGACCTTTTCACTTCGTTTTTTCGCCATTTCCTCCCCCCCCCACTGTGTTCGTCCTGCTAGCATTTTAGGCCAAATATCAAATTATCGTGCCAACTGCCTCTAAGGCTCTGCCAACATGTGCGCCATACCGTGACTCGGATCTCCTAAACTGCAACTGCAAAGCAAGGCGAAAAGTTGGACGCAGAAAGGAGTTGCGCAAAGCTTAGTTTTAATCAATCAAGTGGGAGGTTATTGTTGAGGTGTCGTAACTATAGAAACTCCTCGGAAACCTTCCCCCATTGGACCCATTAATAAATGCTGTACGACTGGTTTGCTTCATAACTGCCCTTTCCATCTCCCGAAAAGTGGAAGTTATGGGGCTCAAAGATCAGCAACGAAGAGAACAAAGGAAATTAAAGACTTGAAAGACACGAAATTAGTTTTTGAGGCGGATATCCATTATTGAAACGATCCGAAAAAGCTGACGAAGGATGCTACGAAAGTCCTTGTTTGCTGATATCGCGTCCGATTACGCGGCTGCTGACGTCACTTCAATGTTGCTCTACTTTTTGTAATTAATTGCAAGAATCTCTTGAGATTTGACGCCTAACGGTCAAAGGGGTTTCCTTGGTGATGAATGGGAGCTTTGAAGCAGCAGGCGCCCTTGCCTCTCATACTGGCCAAATTGCGAGCAGATCGGTATAGGTCTGCATGGCAGTGACACAATAGTGAGTGGGAAGCAGAAGATTACTTCAGAGTTGTTGTGGGGAGCTACTGCCGCAAGTAGGCGTCTCATTGCTTCACCAATCATCCGTCAAGCCAATCTACCTATATCCTGACGTTGTTGCCTCGTCGTTTTGACTCATTAGGAAGCAGTCACTATTGATGCCAAGTGCGTCTTGAGCACTGCATACAAGAACGGGACTTGTCACGAGTAGTTGGACCCTGATACCAATACGTATGAGTCCAGTTGGCAATATATTCTGTCTCCGCAGCATTAGTTACGACGGCCGCGCCACGCGATAAGAGGCGCGTGACCACGCCAATACCGACCAGCCCCGAATAGTGGCTTTGAGCCCTAACATCTGAATCTGATCAACTTGTGGTCTTATAGAGCATCGGAGAACCGATTGTCAATCGCATGTCTGATTAGGAACAGAAAGTGGTACTTAGCGTCCGTAAAATCCCGAGCACGCCCTCAGCGGAAGTCGCAGGAAGTCACAGAGAATAGCTGTGCGCAGTTTGCCGACGGGGGGCATTTTGCACTTGCGTTGCTTCAGTAGTTCTGGCTTACAAGTCTCACTCTGCGAAACCTGTGAACTCTTGTGAAGCTGGAACAAGGTAGTCAAGCCATCATGTTAAAACCTGTCAACTCGAGAAGAGGCTGTCTAGATGGGTCGACATGTCGATGGGAAGTCGTTAAGTGCTAAATGCTCCCCCCCCTCCTTCGTCGCCAAACAGCGCAGATAGCTATTCTGTTTCTTGGAGAGGAATTGTGGGAACATGAACACCAGTGATTATTCAAAATTTTTTCCTCATCGTAATAGGTAGCTGCAGGCTGATGATGACATGGCCGTGGTGAAACAACCATGGTTGCCATGGGAACAATTAACGAGAAAACTCGATCAAAGACCAGCAGTGCATTGCAAACTGATGATGGAAAGGTGCTACTTTAAGATCTAGAGAACACTTCCAGAGAACTGTTGAAATTGAACTGGTAAACCACCATTGACCGTTTCACCCTTGAGAACAACATGCATTTATGAGCATCTCACTACCGCTCGTGCAATTTTGAGGGATCGCCACCGTATTCGAATGGTATAACTGATGACCCACCCAAGGCGATGCAGCAGCCGCGCTGCATCCTTCCGAAGTGACATAAAGCTCAGTCGGGGGGGGGGGGCGTCGTATTTTGCGTCGGCTGGGAGAGAGGTCCGTCGCTTAGGTTGAGGAACTTTTTTGATAGTTGATTTTTGTTTGTTTCAGGACGCTTGTAAAGGGGGAGGACGGGATTTTTGCTTGCTGTTTGGGAGGAGGGGCGGTCAATGTTTTTCTCTGTCTCTTGAGTAGACGTTCGGTGAGCTTCGTAGTTTTCCTGTTTCACGTGTAGTGTATCCCCCACCTTTTCGCTCAGCTCGGCACCACGAATTTCGTGAAAAAGAGGATACATCTTGCGGAAAATCCCAGAGAAAAACTGGTAGGAAGTTAGCGCATGCTTATTAAGCTAATGCTCGGGATGGGGCACGTTTCCCCTCGACGGTTTCTCCCCTTCACTTTGAGCAGTATACCCATGCCCCTCCCTCCACCCCCCCTCCCCCCAATCGACAGCAAAATTTTTGGGAAAAAGTGGGAAATTTCTGGAGGAATTCGGGAAAAGTGGTAAGAAGTTGGGGAAATCCTAAGACATGTTAGAGAGGGGGTCGTATTTTGCTTTGCGCTTTTTCCCATTTCAGATGCGCTATTTACACACCTCCCCCCCCCCACCGGAGAGCTCGAAATGGGAGGTCGTACCAGCCCCTTGCAAATGGGGCAGGGTCTCATTGAATCGACCAAATACCCCAACTAATGAGGTACCCTGGTTTGTCCATTTCTACTAACAACGAAGGCGCGCCCACCATATCCTGTTATCCAAGACATAAACTGGGGCTCTCCCCACAGAAGGAAGACAGATGGCCTCTGAGGTCAGTTCAGAGCAAGAATCCACAGAAAGACCTTTGTCTTTTGACCAAGAACATTCACCACTTGAAGCCTCTTCTGTCTCTCAAACTGCCATGTATCTGAACCCTTCATATCTCGGAAATGGAAGGGCGTAGCTCCGTACTTCACTCGAAAGTGGCGGTGCTTCTGCAGAAATATTGCCCTTTGGACAGTCGTAATCATGCCTTTGCCCATAACACGATGGAACGACATCTGTCCTAAATGGAATCGTCCTACGAAAAGAAGGCTCACGCCGCAAAGCACGCAGCCACGCCCGTCCTATCTTTAAGGTATGCAGTGCACCACCACAGCTGCCAACTTTTCGGCATAGCGTACAACCCCTGACCTGCGCTGGGGAAAGGAGGCACGTTTCTTTCAGACAGCTCAGGTGGCACCTTATAAGTAGGATTTGTTTGGTCAGAAAGGCATCTTAGGAATGAATCAGTTGCAAAACTGTTTTCTTCCTGGGCTTTTGAGTTCTGACATCATGAAAATGTCAAGAACCGATACCTTCTAGATGTCAGTTGTCTCATCAGAGGGCTACGTTCCTCTCACGCTTTGTGATATTGAAAATTCAGAAATATAAATCCGTTCGG
>MU913349.1:0-29622 GCA_036418165.1 Cooperia oncophora | reverse complement strand
GAGACCCGTGCACAGTAGGTGGAACTTGCTTTCAAGCATGCTAAAACCCACTTCAAAGCACCGTGGATTGGTTGCAGAGCACTCCGAAGGACGCGGTGGAAAGGGAGGTGGGTAAGAGGTCAGCGGTTGAGAAGTAAGCGACACATACGAGTTGTGGGAGGGATCTTTGCCGAGGTGGGCAGGGCCTGCGCCGAGGTGGGTGGATCCAAACGAAGAATCTTTGAAATGATTCCAGAGTACTCCAGACACCGGGAAAATAAGGGCTAAGGTCAGCCAGGGGTCACCATTGAGAAGTGTGGGACAAACCCGTTGTGGCTCGCTGTCACTGTTGTCACTGACACAGTCTTTCTTTATATTTATTCATACAAGGCTTTCGAGGTCCCTAAAAAATAGGTTCCAAGCTTCGTTCAAGGAAGCTTTGTGCTTTAAATTAAGACATTATTTTCTCCTTTTCACAACTATGATGAATCAGTCAGTGAAATTGTTCTTCATCAAGGTAATTCTTTCAAGGAAAATGGTCATGCGGCCGCGGAAACTAATGCAGTCACTGAACATGTTAGTGCAAGCGATTCAGGCGAGATGCGCCGACTCGCCGAGGAAATGGAGAAACTTCTATCTGATCGCAGGTTTGCTTTTCTTCAGAAGTGAGGCGTCTCACTATTGTAATTTCAACGATAACGTTGTTATAGAGAAGCGGACGCTCAGGTTTCGCAACTCGAAGCTGATATGAAAGTGAAAGACAGCCAGATTAAGAACCTTCAAGTATGTAATACATTCATGTGTGTATGGATCCTTTTAACTTTTTTCAACTAATCAGTCATCTATAAAGGTTGAGCTCCGAACACTCGAAGTTACGGTAAAGCAGCTGGAGCGACAAAAAGCGGAAGCTGGTCGTCGCTTGGCTGATTTGGATGAGCAGATTAGACAGCTCGAAGCGGCTGCTCTAGCACAAGCAAGGAAAGCGGAAGAAGCGCAGACCAGACTTAACCAACTTGTGGAAGACACTCAGAAGGATGCAGCTCATGCGGAGGTGCTCATTTGAGTTAATATGGAGTAACTGGTAACATGTTGTTCGGCCACTTTTTCAATGTTGAAGTCTTGTTCTGCTTTGTTATTTTTTGATGACTCGTGAGGGGGGATACATCCGCCCATTATGGAGGTAATAGTTTTGCTGATTTCCCTCTGAAATGTATGCGTAGAGTGGGAAAATCAGTAAACGAAAGAACTGCGCGTGACCAAATACGACATCCCTCTCCCCAACGGCCACAGGGCCCATCGCTTTTTCACAACGGTGATGAGCCTCGTATCCGCATGTTTTCAATAAAGAATTCAAAGAAAAACAATGCCGTTTACTGGTACCAAAATTCAGGCTGATCTCCAAGAAATCGCACAACTAAAGGCAGAGCTGGCTCAACTCGAAGTAGAGCGCCTCACACTAACGAATCAGTTGAGCCACGAGCAGAAAGGCATGGAAACAGCAGTCGATAAAATTACTGAGGTTTGTAAAATGATCGTAATTCCTCTGATATGTATTACCCCATCTTCAGTCAAGTTGATCAAGTTGATTGTTCTGCTTAGTGGGGTTTAAGAAGCATTTGTTCGCTGGCTTGCAGAGACGCAGCAACGTTCATGGAAAATTTCTGGTCACTGCAGCGCTGTTTTTTTTTCGCACCATCTACCACCTCCAAGCATTCCAAAATTAGTATTATTATACGACTCTATTTTGTTGAAATTAAGGACGGAAAACTAAACAGTAATAAAATGTGATAGTTATGGATTGTTATCGATGGAAAGTCCTCTTTGAAACGTCTCCTTGGGACCGTTCGAGGCGAATTGTTTAAAGGTACGGGACGATGACACGGTCAACGGGCGCAACGTTGACTATATGAATCACGGGGTGCAACTTGATACACCGGTGGAAAAAAATAGCAGAAAAGTCCGTCAGGAACGTCCTAAATAGCTTCCCACTGACGTCCTGGGAGTTTGCATCGGATGGTCTTAGTTGAAGCTTTTGAAAGAATGAACAGCTTAAATAGTTCTCTAAGAATGGGACACAGTCGACTCACCCTGGCCGCTCATCATAGCAGTGGCGCTGTGCATCAGCTCTCTCCCAAGTCAACTCGTGTGGCAATGCCGCGGCTAGGAGGTGACGCTTCACATTCCTGTAATAGGACTGATCTTACCGCACAGTTCTTTCTACATAAACATGTTCGTTAGATCCATCAAAGAAGAGGAGAGGCGTATCATGATTCCAATTAATGAAGGCGCGTGTTCAGAGAACTGCGGTCCCCAGGTTCTCACTCAGGTTGTTTTCCATGACTTATTTCTGTTTTTCTGAATAGTCATTTTGCGGCTATTGGCTCGTAATTGAATGCTTCTATTCGCAGTGTACGATCGCGGAGTTTCTCTTCAGTTACGGACTGTTCAAGGGTTTTCAAAATGCGAATTCGTGCCTTTTAATCCTGCGGATTTCATTTCCTTGTTTTTAGTTTCGGACAAACTGTACCTTCACCTCCGAAAATAGTCTTTTCCATATGCGAGAAAAACGGATTGGCAGCTGTACAAGTGTAACACCTTCGTCATCTGAAAGCGCGCAGATGTAAGCTGAAGAATAGTGGTACACGGGTGCCATTTGGGACGCCACCCACGCTGTCTTCAATGTGCAGGTCTCCAGATCTCGCAGGGAACCTGCACTGAACTGTGATGATCAACCAGTAGTGGGAAGGCACAGCCTACAGGACAGTGCGGCAGCATGGGCATAGTTAAGGAACGGCACCCGGGTTTCACTATACTACTTCTCATCAGTTATAAAGTAAAGACAATAGTGCACTACTGAAGCTGGCACGCAGTCGTCTCGCATGCGACAAGAGCCTGGATCCCCGGCCGTGAGGAGACAGCATGTTTTTAAAAGGATTTTTATACTTCTATTATTACCAAATATTGTGACAAGATTGATTTCATAAACTCGTTTAGGTGGAGCGAAAACGACAGCGTGACGAAGCGCAGCGTGTTCAACTCAGCGAAGCTATTGCTCATGCAGAGAATGTTTGCAGCGAAATTCAAACTGTGCTGAAGTCGGCGGACCCATCAACGGAGCTTTCCTCCAAGCTAAACCTATTGGAGGACATTTCTAGGAAAGATTTAGTGAGTGAAATTCACTGTACTATCTTTGGTTTTATTTTTATTCCTATTTTTTTCAGTTCAACGATGTCCCTTTTTCCGTGGCTTCCACTTCAAACCATGCTCTCCATCAACCCCCAGATCCTTTCACCGGTGTTCAGACTAGTCAGTAGTGATTTTTATATTTGCTAGAGCGCTTCATTTTTTCAAAGTTTTTCGCTTCAGGCAGTATGCAACACGTGGACCCTTTCGCCCAGACTGACCCCTTTGCCGCTGCTGCCGCATCAGGTAACGTCTTATAGAAAGTTGTTTCAAGAGATTAGGGCGGAGTTCGGTGACGGAAGAGGAGGGGATAAGCCATTTTGCCCTTCACCTGCTTCCCATTGTTAAGTCGAGTCATCAAGGAGTGGTTTTTGGAATCAGGTGAAGCTGTGAAGTGATACCTCTCTAAGTTTGTAGAAACTACTCGTCAATTCTTGCAAGGCTGCGTTCATACTTTGCGTCAGCGTCCACCAACGTTTGCCAGCGTCCACTAGCGTCCAAGACTGGATAGTATGAGGAAGGAGGGTAGCGACAGAATTAGTCGTCCTGAAATTGCGGCGGGTGCAACCGCCCCGTAAATTGCTAGAGCACAGAATTATGAAGTTTTCATGTGCGTTGAAGAAGAGTTGTATGGGGCGGTTGCAAACGCCGCAGTTTTTTGGGAAGCCTGATCCAGCTGTCTGCTACCCTCTTACTTCGTCATATTCTCCACTCATAGACGCTGGTGGACTCGACGTTCGCTAGATCGGTACCTATACTTCCCTAGTCCCTCGGGACACTGGTGGATAGATCAATATCCATGCTTTCCTAGTTGGTGGTGGGCGCTCGTGGGTGGTAGTGGACGCTGCTAGGAGCTAGCGCTCGCTAAACCGATATCTTCACTTTCCTAGTCGCCGACGTTGGCGTAGCTCGGAACGCTGGTGGACGCTGGTGGTCGCTGACACAAAGTATGGACGCCTGCTGTGAAGCAGTGAAGACGAGAATGAGAAACTGAAATAATGTAAGTGTGAAATGACCCCATGTCGCCTGAACTGTGCTGAAATCAGTTTGATGTATACGATCTATGTAAAATGAAAAACAGTTTCAGGGAACTTTGCTGTTCAGTTTCCACAAGATCCATTCGGAGGTACAGCGTCCGTTGGAGGAGCTCATCCGGTAAGCCCTTTGTATTGCGTAACGCTTTCCACTCACAAGGGAATGGTTTGAACTTCCCATGGAACTTTGAATGGAGACCTAGGTACATCGATAGAGCCTCGAATGCTGATTACGAATATGCAGATTAAAAGTGCTACGGGGACCTCCCAGACGAGATCTGGGTGGTCAAAGTTTGAGTTCTGGCTCGTAAGCGCTGCTGATCGATGCCTCGGCAGTGCCACCGTGGCCTCGTGGTAATGGTTTCAAGTCAAACGCATGCGGGTTTGCATCCGGTTGGCGCGAAAATTTTTGCTTCGCTCCGTATAAGAGCTTCAACTCTAATTTTCGAAATTCTTCCGAATTTACGGCCCAGCAGGGCAAGTAGATCAAGTACATCAAGTATACGTACTCGAGTATGGATTGTGGTCATATCTGCCCTCTCTGAACATATTACCCATCCGACAATTCAAAGTTTTAGCGAGAAATTCGTTCATGGGAGACCCCCTGAACACGAATATCACATCCTTCGACGAAAAAACGCTCGTCTGGCCAAATTGCGATTCTGGGCAAAACTTTGAATTGTCGGATGGGTAATATGTTCAGAGAGGGCAGATATGACCAAATCCATACTAGATCGAGTACGTCGTATACTTGATGTACTTGATCTACTTGCCCTGCTGGGCCGTAAATTCGGAAGAATTTCGAAAATTAGAGTTGAAGCTCTTATACGGAGCGAAGCAAAAATTTTCGCGCCAACCGGATGCAAACCCGCATGCGTTTGACTTGAAAGCGAGACCATTACCACGAGGCCACGGTGGCACTGCCGAGGCATCGATCAGCAGCGCTTACGAGCCAGAACTCAAACTTTGACCACCCAGATCTCGTCTGGGAGGTCCCCGTAGCACTTTTAATCTGCATATTCGTAATCAGCATTCGAGGCTCTATCGATGTACCTAGGTCTCCATTCAAAGTTCCATGGGAAGTTCAAACCATTCCCTTGTCAGTCCAGTGCGCTATATGCTGTTTAACGTGTGAAGTGTGTGCTGCCATTGTGTTCCGCCTGGTTTCTGAGACATTGACGCGTTCCAACATAGTGAAAGCATGTCTCTCAATTGATGAAGTCCCTGAGAGCGCTACTGCTTATTATTAAAAGAGAAAAGATTAGTTCATGCGGAAATACACTTGTAAGTGTGGTCCAAAAGGCTCCGATCATTTTTTCAGTTACACTCCTTTTTCAATTTGGTTAACAATTAGCGAACTTAAGGCGAACGTCAATATCGACAGAATTTATATGACTTGATGGTTTGAGACCATGCTAGCTGAAGCTTTTACACCTCAGTCCTGATTCTGATCAACTTTTAAACGCGAACTGATAAGAACTGTGTATTCTTATCAGTTCGCGTTTGAAAACTCTAGAAAAAAGAGCCGTCAGTGGCTTGAAGGAGAAGGGAACGATGATTTCGTTGTCTGCAGAAAACGGGAGCAGATGACCTCGCAGTACGACAGCAAGGCAGAAAGACGAAATGGCTCAAAACGCCCAAAATAGGGCCTTCATTAACACATTGGCGACAGCGCCCTTTTTCGCGTGTCTGCCGCGTGGGACAAAGCAGTTTTTCCCTATTTTGAAGAGTGCGCATAAATGCTAGGGCTTTTATACACCAAAACAATTGAAGAATGATAAGAATTCATTGCAGAAGCTAGTAAAACTTCGCTACTTTCCATTACTTCCAAGATAAACCCGAAATTTCCATAGAATTCTCCCGCCTCATTCACGTGGGACGTGGAAATAGGGTCGCAAAAAAGGAATAATTTCGCGGCAGAGGTGGTAAATGGATTCGATCCAGATCTGCTATTGTTGAAAGTTACCTTATCACATTAGCTATCTGCATGTGGAGCTTCCAGTTCTATAAATACAAAAATTGCTTTTTTTCCTAAGGAAATCACTTTCGTTTGTCTCCTTGGTAAAATACTCTCAATGACACAACTGCATTGTTTACACCTACTGCATATTCTACAATGCCTTCCTCTATAATATGTAGCTGTTGAAAATTTGAAACGTATTCAAATTGGTTTTTTACCCATGCCGCATCCCAGCAGTGGGACGCAATGTCCCACGCGGCAAAAAAGGTGCGTCCCAGCAGTGGGACGCAATGTCGCCAACGTGTTAACCGTCCCAACCAATGTAGGAGTCTACGTCTGAGATAATATCAGTGCTCAAATATCGATGTGAAAAAATTACGGCGATTGCACAGGAAATACGAAAACACATTATTTCAAGCAGTAACGAACGTCGCGGCAGTATCAACAGGGATCCATAACAGAAAAAGGGTCTTATTGATGACATTTTCCTGAAGTGGCTGTCGAAGACGTGCGGGAATCGTGAGGAGAAAGGCCAAAAAAGTAAAACAAGTCTAAAACTCCAAAACGGGCGCTGCTTGCAGAAAAACCTTGCGCACTGCCAAAGATTGGTTTACTAATGAGACTTACCTCCTCAAAAAGAGCTGCGAAGAAGGGAAGCAGTACTAGCCGCAGATTGTGTGTGGAAACAGCGACCTGATGGTGATCAATGGCTGATTGGTGCGGCCATTTGTCGATGTGTCGTTTTGTGGAGTACGAACAGATTGGCATGTTAAGCTTTGCGGGGATGCTTAGAGACCGCATTCGTTCTGAAAACATCATGTAAGATTTACCCACAGCACGGAATTCCTTGTTGATTGGCGTGGTCATCCCACGTGATACGTATCTCAAGTACGCGGCCTAGTCGCCGAAAACGTGGGCTGCAGTATGAACTCAGGGTAACTAATCAGGTATCACTGGTTTAACATTTCCTGTAGCTCCATGGTCACATTAGGGCGTATCACCTAAACTTTTGCCGCTCCTTCCCTTGATAGGTGCACAGCTGGTAAAGAATGAAAGGTGATTTTACAATCATTTCAGAACGCAGCTATGCCTCCTGGTTCGTCGATGGGAGCTGTTAAAAATCCACCACCACGCCCAGCACCACCGAAATCCAGTGCTCGTCAAACTCCCGTCAATGGTGATCCATTTGCAAATACGTAAGCGAAAATTTTTTGTCTAATATTCATTTGCTTTGATAAAATCCCGGAGCCGTTCATTTGAGTAAATTTTTCAGAGATCCCTTCGCTTCGGACACGGTAGCAACGTCTTCAGCAGGAGGATTTGCGGACTTTTCAAACTTCGGAGCGTTTTAATAGTCTTTTGGTGCCATAGGATTCGCATGTACTTAACGTAGTGTCATCCATGCTATGACAAACAGATACTCATTAGTTGTGAAAAAGTAACTGAAATGCTTTTTTTCATGTGCCAATGCTAATTTTTGTAGAGCGGAAGCATAGCGATAATTTATTGATTCTTGTGTTAGTGCGACGTTTCATAGAACGAAGAGGTTCCAGAAATAATTTATTAATTTATTTAATTCTAACTCTGTAGTTTTGCATAGTTTGATAAACGTTCCTAATATAACTAGCGTCTTCTCAACACAAGTTTTCTATTACCATAGTGCGAAACTCACTACTAATTTTGGAAATAGACAATGTAAACGTACTGATGGTGAGTATTCCCAGTATCGTTAATCAGGGCAGTTGATTAGACGGTGAGAGGTCGCAGACGCGGGTGCGGCGCTTCACGACCTCGGCGATCACTGCTTCCAGCCTATTTGCATTTTCTCCCTAATTTTAAGCTCTATTCACTTTTATCCAAGGTAAGTTGTTTTTCGCCTTTATGAAGTATATTGGGACGTGGATTCTTTTTTTGTTTTTGTAATGAAGTGTTTTTGCGATTTTTTTTTTAGGTGTTTGCTTCAACTGTTTGCTTAATTGTTCGCAAAAGTTACCTTGTGAAGACAAGGAACAACTAACCTCAAGAAAAGTGAAATCAAGGAGAAAATGGCTGAATAGGCTGGAAACAGCTGATCGCAGCGGTCGCGACGCGCTCCGCAGCCGCGTCTGCCGCCATATCAACTGCCCGGATGACGACTGTACGTCACGTTATATCCAGTTGCCCTGAAGAAGGTGACTCATCACTCCGTTCCCAAAGCGAACTACATATTCTCGGTAGGGTTTGATCTGTCGAAAATTTTCCTGCGTTTGTCTGTTGAAGTTGCACAATGAATGAGATGAAACAACGACAACAGGAGGAGAGTGATGCCTGTTTGACAGAATCAAAGAACTCGTTAGCGGGTGAGAATCTAGTGAAGGGTCTCTGGGGAAGTGATGGGGGCCTTTGTTGCACGCGGTGGAGTCTGAGCGACAGCGGCCCTGGTCATACTAGGTCAGACTCCACTGTGCACAACAGGTGCTATGGATTTCACGTCATAGAATGTATCTCACAGTTCTGCAAGTTAAGACGCTATGGTTTTTCAACAAGCTGTGATTTTATGTAAATCTCGGAGTGTTGGATATTCCCAGATGTAAAAGAAGAGCACAGACCTGTTTACAAGAAAAATGAGCTATCTGCAGAAAAGTCAGCGCATTTAAATTCGACATAATGGAATCTTATTTCGCACATGGCTCAAATTAACAGAATTTCGCGTGCAGCAGTCTGGTACATCAAATTAGCCTCTTCTGGCGCGGGTCTGCAGACAGGATACAGCATCGTGACATGTGAAATTGTAGTGTGGACGCCCTCCCCCTCCGAGAGAGGGTGTCAGTCGACCCCCACCTAAATGATAAATGAGGGTCTCGGTACGCCCCTCCCCCATTCCCCCACACCTACCCACCAATTGTTTTTCACCCAAAAATTTTCCTTCGAGCGGGTGGGGGAGGGGTATATAGTACACATGAAACAGGCAAAGTCGCGCGAAAAGTCAACAACCGGGGAAAATTCTTTCCCAACGTAGCAAACTTCTCTAGAACGCACATACGACCCTCTCCCTTCCATTGACCAACTACGACTCTCCTCCCCAGCCGAGAATTACAACCTCCACTTTGTGGGCGCTGTTTGTCGACGAGGGGGCATTTTGTACTATCATTGCTTCCTCAGTTCCGGTTTACATGTCTCACTCTGGCGAAACCTGTGAACTCTTGTGAAGCTGGAACAAGGTAGTCAAGCCATCATGTTAAAACCTGTCAACTCGAGAAGAGGCTGTCTAGATAGGTCGACACGTCGATGGGAAGTAGCAAAAGTGCAAAATGCCCCCCGTCGACAAACTGCGCCCACTTTGTGTTTCACACAGCGATGCTGTACCTTCTTTGCAGAACCCCGAAATCCATCTACTCTCACAAGAACTGTTCAAGTCGCTGCGATTTTTGTGATAGTATACTCAAGTGCTCCATTGATTTTATTGATTTCACTTGGCGGTCCATTGATTTCTAGCATTTGAGCTCAGATCATGCGCGGGCGCTCGCCTTCCAAAACGCTAGCTCCATCGCGGTGGCGTTTTTCGCCAGCGAAATCGATACACATCTATTGCTTTTCGCCCAACCGCCCAACCGCGGCGGTTCGGCGAAGCAAGCGGTTGGCGATTATCCGATCGATGACTATTTTTCGCTTTTCGCCCAACCGCTGGGTCGCAATCTGTGAACAATGCCTAGATATACACTCCATCCAAAGAATGTTTCACTGTGCTGCCACGTGTTACTGACACAATCTATTCCTTAGAGATTATTTTCTGAGTGCTAAAAAAAGCGAACTGAAGCAGTACGAAGAACACTTCAATGCAAACACTTTCCTGAGTACTTCACGGTTTCAAATGTTCTGTTGTAGTACTATTGCGAATTCTGCTGGGACCGCGTTCACTATCGCACTGGATCAAGACGTATGGAACACCGCCCACTAGTTCGCATGGGAGACCAAACCAAGGTGATTAGTAGTCTTCATTTAGATAAGGAGACAATATTATCTGTGGTGTTCTTTTGCAACTCGAGTAATTCAGTCGCTCAAATCGCGCGATCGCGTCTGGCGTTCCACCGCTGAACGTAGGGCTGCTATGGCTCCTACACTGCATTGCAAAGTGGTAATGTCACTTAGAGATCTTGAAAATTGTGAAGAATTGGATATTCGAGATGATTCTGAAAGTCTTTAAATGAAGTCTGAACAACTCACAAATGCGCATTCATGCGCCAGCAAGAAGTTCTGAATCTAGAACGCGAAATGAAATTCTACAATACAAATCTTCAATCTATCTACCGGTGTTGCAAAATGATAATCCTACTTCATGTTTCCCTGTTCATCACTTCTGTTCGGTCAGAGTTCCTCTCTGCTGCAATTTTTCCCCTCTAGATAATGGCAAGAAGATCTCTGTTTGACTTCAAACAGATGCGAACATTTGCAAAGAGGAGCAGTGGGTTGTCAAAGCAGTAAGATTAAAGACTAGTTCCCCAGCTGTTTGGAGTTCCCCTAGAATCCTGCACAGTATGAATCACCGAGGGGCACAGGTACTTTTCTACTTTTTCATGAAATAAGTTGCAAAATCATAAGGGAAATCCGATTTCACAAAATGGTGCTAGGAAATGAAAACGCCTCAAAATCTCAGCATTACAAAAGATGCTATTTGGCTTCCTCGTCTAAGGAAGTTCAGAGTCCAGGGATCTTCTCTTACAAGGGAGGTCGTTCAGGGCGTGGTGCGCTTTTCGAAAACGGTTCTTGCATATTGTAGGGGCTCATGCAAGGACCTGAAAAGTGTGCTTCATTTTCGCTGCGCGCTTCCAGGAAAGGCAAAAAAGGAATGAAAGGAAATCTATGAGTTGACCAGTTGCAACAAGCTTGACCAGTTGCTGTGTGGGGGGAGGTCCTTAAAAAGAGACTGTTGAATTCGAAGTGAAAAATCGTCCCAAATGAGGGTCCGACTTAGGTCCCGTGCTTAAGGGCGAACGGCTTCTGGGAACGGTTTCTTCAACGATCGAAGCCACGAGCAGCGTTCAGATGGCCTAGTGGATGGGGTGAAGAATTCCCAATCTGATAGTTAACTGTTCGGCTCTTGTTTGGTTGCGAGTTTATACATTCCTCATCTTTCGCTGTTCTATATGTCTGCGTGAGTATAACATGGATATTTTCCATTTATGTGCACGTAGACACCGATATTATATATAGTAGGATAGGTAGCCCACTGAGCCTCAAATACTTAGCAGTGTAGTGGTCATAGATGTCGTGAGAATGTCCCCTTATCAGTTCTTATCAATTGATAAGATTGCCCGTCACCCGTCAACAATGTTGCTACCACTAAACTCTATAATTTGGTAGTGAAGGCTTCAGCGCTTTGACTGAACAACAACGGGAACGTTCCTTATCAGCCCCTATCAGCTGTTATCACTTCCCGTCGCCTTCCCCACCTCCTCTTTATATCATTTGCTGAGATCAACGCCTAGCTGATGCTGTGTCCCGCGTTGTGGATATGGTGACCTTCCCATTCTAACTCCCCTTATCAAATCTTATCAGCTGCTAGCAGTTCTTGTCACCCACCAATGATATTCCTGTGCCATAGCCTATATCATGCCTTCGGAACAAACGTCCCAGTGTTGCTGTGACCACGCGCTATGGACCCGGTACCCCTCTCCTTCTGACGCCTCTTATCAGATCTTATCAGCTGATATCATTCCCTGTCACCCACCAATGATGTTCCTGTCCCACAGCCTATATCATATCTCGGAACTGACGTCCCACTGCTGCTGCGACCCACACTATGGACCGGGTGACCATTACTTTTGGACGCCTCTTATCGAATCTTATCAGCTGATATCACATCCTGTCACCCACCAATGGTATTACCGTCACACCCCCTCCATCTCTTCCTGGAACCAAAGTCTCACTACTACTGGGACAGGTATCAGTTCTTATCAATTGATAAGATTGCCCGTCACCCGTCAACAATGTTGCTACCACTAAATCTCTATAATTTGGTAGTGCAAAGGCTTCAGCGCTTTGACTGAACAACAACGGGAACGTTCCTTATCAGCCCCTATCAGCTGTTATCACTTCCCGTCGCCTTCCCCACCTCCCTTTATATTCACAGAAGTTTATTCAGCAATCCGAGATTGTTATAAGTCCTTTACCAGACTGACGTTTCGGCAGTATTGCCTTCTTCGGAGCCTGCAAATCAAAACCTATTTTCGAAACAATTCGCCCTAGTCCCATTTCAGATAGCATAGTGAAGCTCAAGGTAAAGCAGTCTATAAAAACATCGTGAAGAGGGCTAACCTTTTGAGGAGATGGCGTTCGTAGTCGGCACCCTGAGCTTGAGGATCTGGTAGTGAGACTTTTATATGTATTTGGAACGCGTAATTAGGGTCAACCTGCTTTGGGAAGATTTTGAATTTGAATTTAATAGGGCCGGGTCAAAGCGCCGTAAGGGACCCCCCCTCACACATAATTGATGGCGTAGGTCAATACTGTTGTAAGGCCACCCAAAGGTGAGAGTCCCCGCTGATCGCTGCGCCTCGCCCTCAGTATCGATTTTCAAGGTCCGAGCCTCAACCCCCGACCCCCGCGCCGCCGCGGGGGATTGACCGCGTAGATCAAAACCCGCAGAGCTCTACGAAAGGTGCCAGCTCTCTCGTTATCGCTACGCACTCTTCTTTCCTGTTGATCTTAGGCTCTCTTGCTGCAATCCACAGTGCTTCGAGCGTTCTACGCGCTGAGATTTCTTGTTCGCGAGCCAATACCGTAACCTCCACTTCCATATCCACATCTCCATGGTACTTAGCCTTATGTTCACCGAGAGGGGTGGACAGCTTTGATTTTTTCAGACCACCTAGGTGTTCCTTAATCCTAACGCATAGTGGTCTGCCTGTCTCCCCCACATATTCCTCCCCGCATACTTTACACGTAATGAGGTAAACCACACCCGAGATCATGCAATCACCTTCCTTTCCGAAAGGACAAATTGCACAAGAAGGTGTTTGGCAAAGTCGGTCATAAAGTCGATTGCGGACCAGCTGTTTCTTCAAGTTTGGGGGAGGAATATCGACCACCCTCACATCGTCCTGGAGATTTGCTTTGCGGAGGCAAGTGCGGATAGCGGAGCTCATTTGATCTGAAATGAAAGGAACACAGAATGGTATCTTCTCCTGTTCTCTGTATCGTCCGTCATCTAGCCTAGCTCGCCGTCCTTTTCGTGCCAGCTGCCCATGATTGTGATCGTAGCCATTCTGTTGCGCAATACGGTGAGCCAAGATTATTGACTCAGTCCTATATGCGCCGTCGGATGAAACTGATGAAGCAGTTCTAAACATGTTCTTAAGAATGGCCTTTTTGGTGTTAAGGGGATGGGCAGAACTGTAGTGGACGATGATATTCTTGTTGCTAGGCTTCCGATACCATCTGGTTCTGTAAGTACCCCGCGATAATTGAACCTGCACGTTCAGGAAGGCCAGCCAGTTCTCTGTCGGCTTCTCGCGCGTGAACTTTATATGTTCAAATTGCCGATTCAGTAATTCGAAGCAGGTGTCCATCTCGGCCTGGGTGGAACATATAACAAAACAATCGTCGATGTACCGACAATAGAGAACTGGCCTACGTTCAAGCACAGGTTTTTCGACCTTCGACATGAACGCCACCGCAAGAGCTGGAGCTAACCTTTGCCCCATTGCTAGCCCCCTGACCTGTTTGTAGTACTCTCCTGACCATCTGAAAATGTTGCATTTGAGACATTCATCCAGCAACATCATGACTTGCGTGATGGAAAGGCCGTACAGGTTTCAGACTAGAATGGTGTTCGGTGAAAATCTCCAGGACTGCCTGCATTGCCGCTTCCTTGGAGACGTTGGTATACAGAGATGTTACATCAAACGACTCCATCACATTTTCTCCCTCCACACCTGCTTCGCGGAGTGCTTGAAGAAACGCTCCGGTATTCGGCAAATGCGCAGGAACAAAACGGAGGAGCTGCACAAGGATGATGTTAAGGAACCAGGAAATTTTATCTGTAGGACCCCCGACACTGCTTATAATAGGTCTAACCTTGAAGTTGGCTGGGTCTTCTGTCCTCAGCTCTTCTGGGGTTAGCTTGTGTGTTTTTATTAGCAAGTACAAAACCGGGGGTACCGGAAGATCGCATTTTAACCTGGTTACCACGCTCCTTGGAAAGTTCGCTGATGTAGCAACCTCGTTCCAAACCTTATTGAGTCGCCGGGATTGCTTAGCAAACTCCTGCGCGCTGGATGGGCCATAAACAGTCTCATCTTGGAGATGCAACCGTGTAATGGCCCTATCCTCCCCCAAACTTGAAGAAACAGCTGGTCCGCAATCGACTTTATGACCGACTTTGCCAAACACCTTCTTGTGCAATTTGTCCTTTCGGAAAGGAAGGTGATTGCATGATCTCGGGTGTGGTTTACCTCATTACGTGTAAAGTATGCGGGGAGGAATATGTGGGGGAGACAGGCAGACCACTATGCGTTAGGATTAAGGAACACCTAGGTGGTCTGAAAAAATCAAAGCTGTCCACCCCTCTCGGTGAACATAAGGCTAAGTACCATGGAGATGTGGATATGGAAGTGGAGGTTACGGTATTGGCTCGCGAACAAGAAATCTCAGCGCGTAGAACGCTCGAAGCACTGTGGATTGCAGCAAGAGAGCCTAAGATCAACAGGAAAGAAGAGTGCGTAGCGATAACGAGAGAGCTGGCACCTTTCGTAGAGCTCTGCGGGTTTTGATCTACGCGGTCAATCCCCCGCGGCGGCGCGGGGGTCGGGGGTTGAGGCTCGGACCTTGAAAATCGATACTGAGGGCGAGGCGCAGCGATCAGCGGGGACTCTCACCTTTGGGTGGCCTTACAACAGTATTGACCTACGCCATCAATTATGTGTGAGGGGGGTCCCTTACGGCGCTTTGACCCGGCCCTATTGAATTCAAATTCAAAATCTTCCCAAAAGCAGGTTGACCCTAATTACGCGTTCCAAATACATATAAAAGCCTCACTACCAGATCCTCAAGCTCAGGGTGCCGACTACGAACGCCATCTCCTCAAAAGGTTAGCCCTCTTCACGATGTTTCTCATAGACTGCTTTACCTTGAGCTTCACTATGCTATCTGAAATGGGACTAGGGCGAATTGTTTCGAAAATAGGTTTTGATTTGCAGGCTCCGAAGAAGGCAATACTGCCGAAACGTCAGTCTGGTAAAAGGACTTATAATTTCTGAATTTCGTGACACACACACACACACACACACACACACACACACACACACACACACACACACACACACACACACACACACACACACACACACACACACACACACACTTAGCGGATTATATTAGGTTGTCCGGAAAGTTCTCAGCGTTTTGTGTTACTATTTTTGTACATTCATTGCTGATTAAAAACTCATTCTCCCTTGCGTCTCAGTAGTACATCCTGAAGAGAATTTTTTGCGCTATCTGATGGTATAATTGCCGTTTCACCATTGCTTGATAAACCCCCTTTTCCCAAGACTTTTTGATGCATGTCAAAAGAGCAACTTCGGACGATATTTTCTTCAACTAAAAATTAGGTCATTCCGCACTCGAGACAGCTCGACAAATTAACCAGGTGTGGGGGCCCAATAGTGTAGGAGAAAGCACTGTGCGACAATGGTTCAACAAATTTCGTTCTGGAGATTTCAGCCTTGAAGATGAACCTCATAGCGGTCGACCTAAAGCAATATCTGACGAGGATTTGAAGGCGTTTTGGAGGCTGACCCATCCCAAACAGTTCGAGAGATTGCAGAAAAGCTAGGCGTTGGCAAATCCACTGTTGCGGATGGTCTGAAACGCATTGGGAAGGTGAAAAACTCGACAAGTGGGTGCCCCACAATTTGAGTGACCGGCAGAAATTGGCACGTCTCGAGGTTTCCTCGGCTCGTACACGTACCTGCGGCCATCGACCCTCTCCGGTAAAAGTGCGATCACCTCTTCCGGTAACCCGCTTCCTTTTAGAATACCTCTTATTTTTTTGTAGATAAAAAAATTATATTCACTCCCTTTTCAACGCCTAGGACCGAAGTAGTCGTAAGTCGCACACAAAGAGCCGAACTCTAGTGCTAGTCCACGCCTTTGCACAGTACATTAATTGCAGTGCAGTCCTACTACCTACGCCTTGCGAGCACATGAGAGCACCACATTAAATGTGGACACGGAATCTAGGAATAAGTAGTAAAAGAGAAAACAAGGGAGAAGAGAAAGCACTGAAAACTGCTTAAACATCAGCGTTAGAAAAAGCTGGTAAACGCTTCATTAGCGGCCTTTTCCACGTTACGCGAAGGCTGTTTGGTGCTGTTGTAAAATTTTCATTGCAGGTTCTTCCTCGTCCCCCTCATCATAGCAACAGAAATGCAAGAGGCTTTGGCGGACCTACTCAAAATCGCCATTACGGCCCATCTCTCGTGTAGCCTTACACAGTCACACGGAAGACCCAATATTTCAAGTTTTCTAACGGCCCTACATTGGGCTTCCTAACCTTTCATTGTTGAACGTCTACATGTTCTACTGTTTCTCATCCCATCGCCGCCGTTTGCTCTTTAGACAGCTCCATCCTTCAAAATGCGTTAACGAGACTTTTCAGGTTGTTCTCACATATTAGACTGTCCGTTCAGTTCATGCATGTGAAAAGTGAAAATTGATCGAAATTGATCCTGCAAAAAATCAATTCCTCTTTTGAAGTGCATGTGCTAATGGAGAGAATTGGAATTGTGAAAGCAATCTTATGTGAATCTTTAACCCTCCAGGTTCGAATTTAACGTTACCTTGGTAGAGTCTGCGGTTGTTTTATTTTTTATGCGAGCCATCGCATTTTATCTATTATTTCCATACCCTATAATGGTACGGTTAACAAGTTCTTACTCACTTCACTTCTCAGTTTATCACGAATTTATCAGATTTTCTAAGTTATCAGTGGCAGCAATTTGCCTTCATTGACGACTTTTCTTTTGTCTATGGATAACTTATTTTTGTAGCCTTCTAAGTTGTTTTTTATTAGTATTTCTTCACAACCTTTTTTATCCAGTTTATGATGTGCACCTAGACGAGTCCTCGTCCTTCTTGCGGACGGATACGAGTTCATATTTCAGAGGTGATTACATGTCGATAAAAGTAAATTCGCGAGACTTTTTTTGATTGTGATGTGATAATTGCTGTTCATAGCCGCAGTTCATGTGTCGAATATCACTACAAAAGGGCTGTTTTGGCAGAAAAAAAGTCGATATCGGCCAACTGGCTCACCACGTTTGAGGCAGATTCTAAGTCGTGGGTTGCAGGGTTCAAGAATGGGAAGTTGATAAGTGACCTAGTAACGAGGACGAAGCAGAAAAAAATTGTCTTAGGTACCCTGTATAGGACTTTGCCGAACAGAGCTTTAATGGGCAGAACATGAAAAGAGAGTGTACTGCCACAAACTCTCTTAAGCTCTCATATACATGATCACCTCACTCTCAGAAAAGAGGACTAAAAAAGGCTAACAAGGGAACCCCAACAGGTCGATCCGGCCATTTACAATGAGATGTACATATGTGGACGTGTCTTGAGCCGCTGAATCCAAATCTGCCCTCCGATTTTGCGGAACGATTCTCTGAAGGGAGTTACGGACCATTTAATCTTTGCTGTGTTTGCACAAGCTGACCAGGAAAGGCCAACACGTCAGCCCGGCCATTTGCAACGAAATGTACATCATTGTACTCATCTTGAACTCAAGACTATCTTTAAAATTTGCGGAACGATTCTCTGAGCGGAGTTGTGAGGTTTTTCTTTATTGCTTTTCTTCTTCCGGGCGCGCTGGCGCCAAAGCGTTAGCACCTGTAGCGCAACTCACAGCGCTCTTCGCGCAAAACAGGTATCATATTCGTGTTCAGGGGGTCAAATAACCCCTAGAGACGTCACCCAGCGAAATCCGAGGTTCTAACTCATTTTCGAGAAAATGGGTTATGAATAGCTGTGGCTGACTGATAGCCAAAGCGATACTACGACTACCATACTGATGATGACTGGTTTTCCAACTGAAATACCTCTTCATGTGCCTTTTCGCAAAGACATTACCCGGCTTACTTATTCTTGCCGTTTGCATCATCGTCCTCTTTACCACGAGGGAGTTCCATCTCGAGACCATTCATTGATGGTAGGTGAGCTCCCTCTGCTTCTGATTACCCATGAAACAGCACACATTTTCCAAGTTGAGGTCGAAATATCAGATTCGGCTAGAAACTTGTCCCCAGGGGTAGTTTGACCCGCTGAACATGAATATGATGGTATTTCATTGCAAAAACCCTGTGACATGCGGTTATCCTCATAATAAAAAAGTTTTCAAGAGGAACCACACATGGGGAATCGCCCGCCTTCCGTTGGCAAATAATCAAGAAACCAGGTGAAATGGCCAAACAGAAATTTGGGAGGGCTCATACCAAGTGTTTTGAATGCAAAAGGTTCAAGAGCCAAGGATTCCAACATTCGACCTCGTGTCTCTGAAGCAATGCACTTATCCACTAGGCCATCGGCGGCTTGCCGCATGCAGTTATCCTTCTCAACTTGAGCAACGGAGCTAAGATTAAATGGTCCGTAACTCCCTTTGGAGAATCGTTCCGCAAAATCGGAGGGCAGATTTGGATTCAGCGGCTCAAGACACGTCCATATTTATACATCTCATTGCAAATGGCCGGATCGACCTGTTGGGGTTCCCTTGTAAGTGCGGAACGGCCGCCCTACCATGAAGCCTTCGAAAAGCGCGGTCGGAGCGTTCGGCAGTTGGCGGGGCATCAACAGCGTCACCAAGCAACTCTAGAGCTTATCACACATGTTCGAGCCGCGAAAAGGGGGACAAATGTGTGCTCGTTACCAAGCAAGTTACCTTGTCCAAGGGAGGGCATCGGCGTACAGGGTACAGCATCTGGATGTGCGAAATGGCGGTGTGAGTACGATCCCCCCCCCTCGAAGAGGGTCCAGTTACGACCCCCCCCTCCTGCTCTAACTGACAACCAGATGCATGTTCACCACAAATGGCTTCCTGAAATGGAATCTGGATTTTCAGGTTCGACAACCATGTATGACATGCAACTTGTAACAAGGAACACAATCGAAACAGCGACTAATGGTGATCATTGATAAGCTAAATTGGTGAAAAAATAGCCCCAAGGTCAGCGTGTCAGGCCCCAGATGTGCATTCAATGAATGGTGACGAGGCAAAGCGAAACATGAGAATTGCAAAAAAAATGCGGAGCCAAATGAAAAAAAATGGATAACCAGGCGGCAGTATATCGTTCTATACTTGGCTATTATCGATCGCAACGTTGCGACCGCTTTCATTGGAAAAACGTCATTGGAGCGCGGTTGTTGGGCCTGCCAACGTCCTGGGGTCTTTTCGGGGGGTTATATCTCTTTGAGGGGCGCGGCTTTTGATGAATGGTTAGCAGCATGCAACGGGAATGTTCCTACTGTTGCGTTTTCTACCCAGTTGCAATCTGAATGTTTCCCCGTTCGTGAAATATTTCGGATGGGTTTCGGATCGGCTAGGGGTAAATGGCAAGCGGGTTTTTATGCTTCACACGAGGATTACTTATTTCGAACGCAATTTCATCAGGATTAAAATCGTCTTGAAACCGCCCTATCTTTTCTCTTTCCAATAAGCTTTACAGTTTTCCTGAAGACCCGCTAGTTCAGGAGATATTTTAAATACGCCCTAAATTTCTGGTCAATCGACGGTTTGCGACAGATTTTTCCGTCGCAAACCGTCGCTTTGCCATAACTGTCGTAAGAATGATCCAAATTCTCTGAAAGTTACACTGATGGGTAGCTCTTAGCACGACGAGTCCAGTGATCTGTGAAACGTTCACTTTTCTCCCATTTTCGTTCTTATTTTTGAGAAGTCCTACGATTGAGTCTCCTATTACCTAGGGTGGTACCTGGGGACACGACTGCGTCATAAACTCCCAGTTCAACTGCGTGATTCAGTCTGAGCGTTCAAAAGTCAGAGATACCAACATATTTGGGGAGGGCGCGTCTTCGCGATCATTTTGATACTGGATTTGATAAGGTTTCAGTGAAATTCTGCGCGAAATGGAGGTTCCTTCGTTCGTCTTTTGCTATAATTTAATTCGTGTCAACTTTTCTCATATAGAGTCCTACACCATTAGACTCAGCTCGTCGAGTTCTGTAAGCTGTCTTCCTAGAAAAGTTGAAAAGTTGAAAAATGAATTCTGGTCCCTGTCGAAGTACCTGAGGACACTCGTTAGCTCTCGCCATAATTGTGACTAGGAAAGGACCGTTGGGAGGTAAATCACTCAGGAATCAAATAAAGTACTGTATAGCGTAAGAAGTGATCGAAAATTATTTAGTTGTGTTTCCCAAGTGATGCTGATCGTAATGGTTGCGCCCGATTTTTTTGGATAATAGATGCGTTATTTGCTGCGATGTCATTTTTTGACGATACAATCTTTTCAGTCCGAAAAATCTCGAGCTGTGACTCGGTTCGGACCGCATGAGCGCAACGCTCCTAATGTATAGAGTCCGTTCTCCAATTGTATTCGTGAAATTTGGGAATTAATTCAAAAAGAAGTGTTTTTCAGCTACTTGAAATGAGCACATCGCGCGATACTACGGCAACTACTCGATTTTCAGCGTTTTTGAACAAGATTTCTAGCTCTCTGAGTGGCCCCAAGCATTCCACAGGAAAGCTCCAAGAAGGAGGCTTTGTGCTTTCCAACAACTTGCTAAAAAACGGTGGCATATTTCAGAATGTTTGTTGAATCGGTTGAATGTATCGGGTGCCATACAAGACTTCATTTCAGAGCAAAAATTTGGCGTTTCCAAAAGCAGAAAATCAAAGTCAAAGTAGCATCATTCGAATCTCCATGAGAAATCCTACTTATTCATATGCAAATCACCTCATGGAACTTTCTATGACCCATCGCCGTTTCCCCCGGCTATCTACCGTGTCAGCGAACCTTCCTCCTAAGTAGTCATCCCACCGAGGTGTCAGGGCAATGTATTGATCTAGTAATTTCATCCATCAACACTTTCGTCTCTTTTGTTCCATTTCACCATCACCATTCTTAAAAATGTTCCTCTTTCAAATTTGAATTTCATCAAAATTTCGAAAAACGTTAATGCTTTGAATTATACTCTCCTGGATAGATTCGTTTCTTGAGTAGCCCCCATGATCCACCAAATCATAAACACTTAACATCGTTCAACTGAGTTCGTGTACTTGAAGGCAATCGGATGCTTTCACAGTGCACAAAAATGTTTGCTACTCAAACAGTTCCCGGTTTCCAAAAATCGCCATAGTTTTGCGTTTTGCAACTCGTGCCTGGGTGTCTAGCATTTCCATACCACCCACAGACATAGTATTACAGTTGCTTCCTTCAGCTGTCGTTTGAACGAAGGCCTACCGATCGCAGTAGTCGACCTCCGCGGTACCTGCGCTCATTACCTTAGGCACTTTCTGGCTCAAAATCGATAAATTACGAGCTGAATATGCTTAGGATTTTACAACCTGTTTGAATGGAGAGTGTGTTCCAATGAAATGCTCTGATCAACTTATCTACAAAACGTTTGCTTTTTCATTGAAATTCACGGTAACACTTGAACATTTATGAAATCTTCATGTCCTTTTGAGCTTCGTAGCGAAATCGATTATTTAGAGAAGTGGGGATTGTAAAACCGGCTACTTTTCATTCTATTATGTAAGGTTTATCATGAAAACGGCCCCCAAATGATGGAGTAGTTTGTGATGATTCAAAGCACAAGATTTTTAAATTTCGACGAAAGGTCAAATGTAAATTGAAAGCAACATTTCCTGAAGCCGATTCTCCCGAACCTTCAGCGAAATAGTGAACAAAAGCGACGAAAGTGTTGATGGATGAAATTACTAGATCAATACATTGCCCTGACACCTCGGTGGGATGACTACTTAGGAGGAAGGTTCGCTGACACGGTAGATAGCCGGGGGAAACGGCGATGGGTCATAGAAAGTTCCATGAGGTGATTTGCATATGAATAAGTAGGATTTCTCATGGAGATTCGAATGATGCTACTTTGTACTTTGTGAGTTTTCTGCTTTTGCGGCCCCAGAATTTTGCTCTGAAATTGAAGGTCGTGGTATGGCACACCGATACATTCAACCGATTCCAAGCGAAACGATTCTGATATATCCACCGTATTTGTTTAGCAAGTTGTTGGAAAGCAGCAAAGCCTCTTCTTGACTTCCTTGTGAATGCTTGGGCCCACTTCAGGAGAGCTAAAATCTTGTTCAAAACGCTGAAAAATCCGAGTAGTTGGCCGTAGTATCGCCGATGTGGCTTCATTTCAAGTAGCTGAAAAACACTTCTTTTTGAATTAATTCCCAAATTTCACGAATACAATTGGAGAACGGACTCTATACATTAGGAGCGTTGCGCTCATGCGGTCCGAACCGAGTCACAGCTCGAGATTTTTCGGACTGAAAAATCTATATCGTCCAAAAATGACATCGAGCAAAACGCATTATTTCCAAAAAAATTGCGCACACCATTACGATCAGCATTCAGCTTGGGAACAACAACTAAATAATTTTCATCAATTCTTACGCTATACAGGTACTTTAATTTGATTCCTGAGTGATTTACCTCCCAACGGTCCTTTCCTAGTCACAATTATGGCGAGAGCTAACGAGTGTCCTCAGGTACTTCGACAGGGACCAGAATTCATTTTTCAACTTTTCAACTTTTCTAGGAAGACAGCTTACAGAACTCGACGAGCTGAGTCTTATGGTGTAGGACTCTATATGAGAAAAGTTGACACGAATTGAATTATAGCAAAAAACGAACGAAGGAACCTCCATTTCGCGCAGAATTTCACTGAAACCTTATCAAATCCAGTATCAAAATGATCGCGAAGACGCGCCCTCCCCAAATATGTTGGTATCTCTGACTTTTGAACGCTCAGACTGAATCACGCAGTTGAACTGGGAGTTTATGACGCAGTCGTGTCCCCAGGTACCACCCTAGGTAATAGGAGACTCAATCGTAGGACTTCTCAAAAATAAGAACGAAAATGGGAGAAAAGTGAACGTTTCACAGATCACTGGACTCGTCGTGCTAAGAGCTACCCATCAGTGTAACTTTCAGAGAATTTGGATCATTCTTACGACAGTTATGGCAAAGCGACGGTTTGCGACGGAAAAATCTGTCGCCAAACCGCTCGTATTGACGGTCCAAGAATTAGGGGCGGTATGTAGATGGGTCACAGACGCGCTGCCCTCTGACAAGGCCGAAAAATCGACCCCTTCTGTTGAGGATACACCTTCGGAAACTTCAGTGTGCCTTCAAAACACATTCCCTTCAAATGAGTGAAAGAGGAGCTCGGCTATCTCTGATCGATTTGGTCCGTGCGCCGTGCATTAGGCTCCTACGCAGAGGTGGTGGAAAGGTGTAAATTCTAATTTCAGGTGCTTTTATCCATGCAAGCAGATGTTTGTTTAGGGTTTGGAAAGGACAATACGCACGAATCTGTTTGAGACGTATTAGTCATCTACGTACTTACGAGTTCATGCTATTAACGATATTTATTTATTTACTTATTCATTTATTCTTGCTATTCTTGCTAATAAAAACAAATAAATAAATAAATCTTTCACTATTTTGTAGTCCTCCTTACATCCGGGTCTTCTGCAGCTTTCCGTCCGTTCCATCAAACTTAGCAATGACACTTTTGTACTGTTTGATGCCTAGCGAGCCTACTTTTGCGATACTCCCCACGTCCCCCGCGGCCAAGTACGAACCCATTTTGGGGATTTCCCATGAAAAGAGGGCTGTTAAACGTAGCAGTTAAATCTGTAAAGAATACACTCATAATAATTTTCATTTTTTAACATCTTGACTTCCATAGCTCCACTCCCACTATCAACTGAAATGTCGAAGCATTGCCCGGCTCTGAGTGACCTTGAGATTACGACCTCCCCAGCGGCCAAGTACGACCCCCCTATGGGTTTCGCACAACGATGCTGTACCCTGTGCGCTACTTGTTTGTGCCTTCTCACTTTGGCTGTTCTCGACCGCTGAGCACGAGATTCGCTGTGAGATCAAGTGCCGCACCATGAGAATGCAGCCGCTCCCGTGCGCTTTTTGGCGGAGAAGGGACTCTACATCAGTAGCGGGCTCATTCGCTTCGCACATAGCGAGGACCGTGATCTGGAACCGAATAAAGAATTTTGGAACAGGCGGCCGCTGTGGGCTGGACATGTCCTTGTCCAGAAGCCGTCTATTTGAAAAATTCTTTATTCCATTCCAGAAAAGCCGAATGTGGGATACGATACGCAACCAGATGGCGAACGAAATGAGGAAACAACATCCACACTGGGCGAGGCGTGCTATACACTATTTGCACCCGCACTCGCTCTAATTATCTAAAAGGTTTGCGTACCTATGCTGAGGGGCTGGAACCAGCTGTACAGCAGGGAAAGTCTACTCTACGGCCTGAACTCTTCAACACATCAAAGCGTTCTCAACAATTTGCAAAGGGGGTGGTATATAGAAAACTCAGACAACCGCCTACTGAGGGTGGTAAAACGGTAAGAAATGGAAATTTCGAGAAAAAAACCTTTTGGTGAAATGGCCACCGGCCCTCTCTGTAAGTCTGGCGCAGCCGGATAAATCCGATGACCCATCAAAGTCCAATATATTTCGATATATAGCAAAGAGTTCCCTATCAAACTCTGTGGAAAACATCATCGACACCTTTCATCTCTTACGCAGCATTTTAAATCAGAAGATAGCCATTGCTTTTGGATCAACCCAATGTACTGATCACTGGATCACAAACCCTACCGAGAATATGTAGTTCGCTTTGGGAACGGAGTGATGAGTCACCTTCTTCAGGGCAACTGGATATAACGTGACGTACAGTCGTCATCCGGGCAGTTGATATGGCGGCAGACGCGGCTGCGGAGCGTCACGACCGCTGCGATCAGCTGTTTCCAGCCTATTCAGCCATTTTCTCCTTGATTTCACTTTTCTTGAGGTTAGTTGTTCCTTGTCTTCACAAGGTAACTTTTGCGAACAATTAAGCAAACAGTTGAAGCAAACACCTAAAAAAAATCGCAAAAACACTTCATTACAAAAACAAAAAAAGAATCCACGTCCCAATATACTTCATAAAGACGAAAAACAACTTACCTTGGATAAAAGTGAATAGAGCTAAAATTAGGGAGAAAATGCAAATAGGCTGGAAGCAGCTGATCGCCGCGGTCGTGACGCGCCGCACCCGCGTCTGCGACCCTTTCACCGCCTAATCAACTGCCCTGATTACGACGATACTGGGAATACTCACCATCAGTACGTTTACATTGTCTATTTCCAAAATTAGTAGTGAGTTTCGCACTATGGTAATAGAAAACTTGTGTTGAGAAGACGCTAGTTATATTAGGAACGTTTATCAAACTATGCAAAACTACAGAGTTAGAATTAAATAAATTAATAAATTATTTCTGGAACCTCTTCGTTCTATGAAACGTCGCACTAACACAAGAATCAATAAATTATCGCTATGCTTCCGCTCTACAAAAATTAGCATTGGCACATGAAAAAAAGCATTTCAGTTACTTTTTCACAACTAATGAGTATCTGTTTGTCATAGCATGGATGACACTACGTTAAGTACATGCGAATCCTATGGCACCAAAAGACTATTAAAACGCTCCGAAGTTTGAAAAGTCCGCAAATCCTCCTGCTGAAGACGTTGCTACCGTGTCCGAAGCGAAGGGATCTCTGAAAAATTTACTCAAATGAACGGCTCCGGGATTTTATCAAAGCAAATGAATATTAGACAAAAAATTTTCGCTTACGTATTTGCAAATGGATCACCATTGACGGGAGTTTGACGAGCACTGGATTTCGGTGGTGCTGGGCGTGGTGGTGGATTTTTAACAGCTCCCATCGACGAACCAGGAGGCATAGCTGCGTTCTGAAATGATTGTAAAATCACCTTTCATTCTTTACCAGCTGTGCACCTATCAAGGGAAGGAGCGGCAAAAGTTTAGGTGATACGCCCTAATGTGACCATGGAGCTACAGGAAATGTTAAACCAGTGATACCTGATTAGTTACCCTGAGTTCATACTGCAGCCCACGTTTTCGGCGACTAGGCCGCGTACTTGAGATACGTATCACGTGGGATGACCACGCCAATCAACAAGGAATTCCGTGCTGTGGGTAAATCTTACATGATGTTTTCAGAACGAAATGCGGTCTCTAAGCATCCCCGCAAAGCTTAACATGCCAATCTGTTCGTACTCCACAAAACGACACATCGACAAATGGCCGCACCAATCAGCCATTGATCACCATCAGGTCGCTGTTTCCACACACAATCTGCGGCTAGTACTGCTTCCCTTCTTCGCAGCTCTTTTTGAGGAGGTAAGTCTCATTAGTAAACCAATCTTTGGCAGTGCGCAAGGTTTTTCTGCAAGCAGCGCCCGTTTTGGAGTTTTAGACTTGTTTTACTTTTTTGGCCTTTCTCCTGACGATTCCCGCACGTCTTCGACAGCCACTTCAGGAAAATGTCATCAATAAGACCCTTTTTCTGTTATGGATCCCTGTTGATACTGCCGCGACGTTCGTTACTGCTTGAAATAATGTGTTTTCGTATTTCCTGTGCAATCGCCGTAATTTTTCACATCGATATTTGACCACTGATATTATCTCAGACGTAGACTCCTACATTGGTTGGGACGGTTAATGAAGGCCCTATTTTGGGCGTTTTGAGCCATTTCGTCTTTCTGCCTTGCTGTCGTACTGCGAGGTCATCTGCTCCCGTTTTCTGCAGACAACGAAATCATCGTTCCCTTCTCCTTCAAGCCACTGACGGCTCTTTTTTCTAGAGTTTTCAAACGCGAACTGATAAGAATACACAGTTCTTATCAGTTCGCGTTTAAAAGTTGATCAGAATCAGGACTGAGGTGTAAAAGCTTCAGCTAGCATGGTCTCAAACCATCAAGTCATATAAATTCTGTCGATATTGACGTTCGCCTTAAGTTCGCTAATTGTTAACCAAATTGAAAAAGGAGTGTAACTGAAAAAATGATCGGAGCCTTTTGGACCACACTTACAAGTGTATTTCCGCATGAACTAATCTTTTCTTTTTAATAATAAGCAGTAGCGCTCTCAGGGACTTCATCAATTGAGAGACATGCTTTCACTATGTTGGAACGCGTCAATGTCTCAGAAACCAGGCGGAACACAATGGCAGCACACACTTCACACGTTAAACAGCATATAGCGCACTGGACTGACAAGGGAATGGTTTGAACTTCCCATGGAACTTTGAATGGAGACCTAGGTACATCGATAGAGCCTCGAATGCTGATTACGAATATGCAGATTAAAAGTGCTACGGGGACCTCCCAGACGAGATCTGGGTGGTCAAAGTTTGAGTTCTGGCTCGTAAGCGCTGCTGATCGATGCCTCGGCAGTGCCACCGTGGCCTCGTGGTAATGGTCTCGCTTTCAAGTCAAACGCATGCGGGTTTGCATCCGGTTGGCGCGAAAATTTTTGCTTCGCTCCGTATAAGAGCTTCAACTCTAATTTTCGAAATTCTTCCGAATTTACGGCCCAGCAGGGCAAGTAGATCAAGTACATCAAGTATACGACGTACTCGATCTAGTATGGATTTGGTCATATCTGCCCTCTCTGAACATATTACCCATCCGACAATTCAAAGTTTTGCCCAGAATCGCAATTTGGCCAGACGAGCGTTTTTTCGTCGAAGGATGTGATATTCGTGTTCAGGGGAAATCTCCCATGAACGAATTTCTCGCTAAAACTTTGAATTGTCGGATGGGTAATATGTTCAGAGAGGGCAGATATGACCACATCCATACTCGAGTCGTATACTTGATGTACTTGATCTACTTGCCCTGCTGGGCCGTAAATTCGGAAGAATTTCGAAAATTAGAGTTGAAGCTCTTATACGGAGCGAAGCAAAAATTTTCGCGCCAACCGGATGCAAACCCGCATGCGTTTGACTTGAAAGCGAGACCACGAGGCCACGGTGGCACTGCCGAGGCATCGATCAGCAGCGCTTACGAGCCAGAACTCAAACTTTGACCACCCAGATCTCGTCTGGGAGGTCCCCGTAGCACTTTTAATCTGCATATTCGTAATCAGCATTCGAGGCTCTATCGATGTACCTAGGTCTCCATTCAAAGTTCCATGGGAAGTTCAAACCATTCCCTTGTGAGTGGAAAGCGTTACGCAATACAAAGGGCTTACCGGATGAGCTCCTCCAACGGACGCTGTACCTCCGAATGGATCTTGTGGAAACTGAACAGCAAAGTTCCCTGAAACTGTTTTTCATTTTACATAGATTCGTATACATCAAACTGATTTCAGCACAGTTCGGCGACATGGGGTCATTTCACAATTACATTATTTCAGTTTCTCATTCTCGTCTTCACTGCTTCACAGCAGGCGTCCATACTTTGTGTCAGCGACCACCAGCGTCCACCAGCGTTCCGAGCTACGCCAACGTCGGCGACTAGGAAAGTGAAGATATCGGTTTAGCGAGCGCTAGCTCCTAGCAGCGTCCACTACCACCCACGAGCGCCCACCACCAACTAGGAAAGCATGGATATTGATCTATCCACCAGTGTCCCGAGGGACTAGGGAAGTATAGGTACCGATCTAGCGAACGTCGAGTCCACCAGCGTCTATGAGTGGAGAATATGACGAAGTAAGAGGGTAGCAGACAGCTGGATCAGGCTTCCCAAAAAACTGCGGCGTTTGCAACCGCCCCATACAACTCTTCTTCAACGCACATGAAAACTTCATAATTCTGTGCTCTAGCAATTTACGGGGCGGTTGCACCCGCCGCAATTTCAGGACGACTAATTCTGTCGCTACCCTCCTTCCTCATACTATCCAGTCTTGGACGCTAGTGGACGCTGGCAAACGTTGGTGGACGCTGACGCAAAGTATGAACGCAGCCTTGCAAGAATTGACGAGTAGTTTCTACAAACTTAGAGAGGTATCACTTCACAGCTTCACCTGATTCCAAAAACCACTCCTTGATGACTCGACTTAACAATGGGAAGCAGGTGAAGGGCAAAATGGCTTATCCCCTCCTCTTCCGTCACCGAACTCCGCCCTAATCTCTTGAAACAACTTTCTATAAGACGTTACCTGATGCGGCAGCAGCGGCAAAGGGGTCAGTCTGGGCGAAAGGGTCCACGTGTTGCATACTGCCTGAAGCGAAAAACTTTGAAAAAATGAAGCGCTCTAGCAAATATAAAAATCACTACTGACTAGTCTGAACACCGGTGAAAGGATCTGGGGGTTGATGGAGAGCATGGTTTGAAGTGGAAGCCACGGAAAAAGGGACATCGTTGAACTGAAAAAATAGAATAAAAACAAAACCAAAGATAGTACAGTGAATTTCA
>MU913348.1:7945-28350 GCA_036418165.1 Cooperia oncophora | reverse complement strand
AATCTTATTCCAGTAAACATACTCACCTCTAAAATTGAAACCGAAACTATATTGCAGAAAAACAACAAAAATTATGGCAGAAATCAGCTGATTGGTAGCGTCAGCAACCATCGATCGGCGGGAGTTCAGATGGAAGAGTGAGAAGAGGGCGCGGCGGGGTGTGTTAGAGCGCAGAGTCAGTGTCAGAGACGCAGGGGCAATGATGATGATTTCCTGGAATTTCTCGGCTTTCCATCGACACGCAATCAGCGGGACGCTCGCCGGCGTGGTCGTAGGGAACGCCCCACCGTCCGGTGAGCGCTCCACTGTAGAGGCATTTTACGAACAAGTAGTTAAATATATTCACCTACCGATTAAGTGACACTCTACAATCGCGGAATTACATTAAATTATTGAATTTCACGTGAAAACTTCATTTGCTCAAATCAAGTAGTCCTGAAAATTCTATTCCAAAAAATAAGGTTGTTGATTAAATTCATTACCGGGACAGAATTTTGAAGATTATTGCGATGCGGCATGCCGCTGCCACTCTGATATTGGATCGGTTTTCAAAGTTTCTAGTGCTTTGCGATCCATCGCAAGATACCTGTCTGATTCTTGCACATTTCTTTTTTACAACTCTCGAGAAACCTATGTTCCCAAAGCATTAGAGACTTTGAAATTCGGTACAATATCACTGTGGCAGGGGCATGCTGTATCGCAATAATCTTAAAATTTCTTCCCGGTAACGAATTTAATCAACCAACTTTATTTTTCAGAATAGCATTTCAAGGCGTACTTGATTTGAGCAAACAAAGTTTTCATGTGCAATTTGAAAACTGTATGTAAAACTATTAAAAAGCGCGTGACTTGGGCTTGTTCCAAGTTTTTTTCCGTATTTTTTCCCTGCTTAAGGATTCGTAGAATAAGCGCATTAGTACAGTGTCGGTGATAAAATCATTCTGCTCTTCACCTTATCTCTGTCATCATCCACCATTCATTAAGAAACCGGTAAGTCAAGCAGTTTTATATGTCGTCACTACTAAAAGAAAGGTAGTATTGATTTGCAATTCATCAACCGGAAGCATGGTGCCTTTGAACACCCATTATCGGACTTGATTGGTTATTACTTCCTATCACCCTTCCAATAATGCTCCCGTCCCACCCTCTAAACCATTTCTTGGAGACAACCTCTTACAGATGCCCGCTAATTTTTTGATGGCACCCGCTTTCTGACATTCTTGAGATATATCGGTAGAATTATGGGTGCATGTGTTGTGGTGGATTTCGCATTGAGTCGCTATTAGCTCATGATATCATCACTTCCCATTTCACGTCATCAATGCGTCTATCTACTCTTACATCATTTGTCAGAACCAAGCTCTAGTGTTTTGTGATAGTAGCTATAAACACGGTGGCTCCCTTTGTACACCCATTATCAGACTTGATTGGTTATCACTTCCTATCACCCTTCCAATAATGCTCCCGTGCCACCCTTTAAACCACTTCTTGGAGACAACGTCTTACAGATGCCCGCTAATTTTTTTATGGCACCCGCTTTCTGACATTCTTTGTTCGCTCTTGTCAGCTGCTGCCACGCTACAAGATCGGTCGTCAGTTTATCTGTCCCATCCACCACATCCTTTTGAAACAGAGGTCTCACTGTGCTGCGAGTGCACTGTATCTTGGGCGCTTTCTAGTCTAATCCCCGGATCTTATCAGCTGTTATCATTTCTTGTCACCCAGTGATCTTAGCCTTCTCGCCGATACCGATCGTCCACAAGCCGCAGAGCACTAGCCTAAGAAGCACGGTACTCGCTGGCGATAGTATAATTATGATGGAATGGTGCGAATGATTGAACAAAAGTCGGAGCTTTGAGCGGACCAAAGTGGCAAAATCATAAATGTGATCTGTGAATCTTTTAATTGTGCATGTGAATATAATATCACATTAGAGTATCCAAGATCTCCATAAACAGATCTGTAACTGTTACCATAACGACACACTCTTCATGCTAAAGTAACAAGCCAAAATTAAAACAGAGTTCTGTATGGGCCATTGGGCGGTCTATAGTGCGGAGGTGGGTAGATGGCGCTTTATACCAACAGCGGCTGATTCCCTAGAAGCCAGTGTAATTTAGTTTTGCAATTTTGGAGGTGGTGCTCACAATTACGGTTGTTTCGCACTGAAGGTAATTCCAGATAAGATAATTAAATGTTTGAACGTAGTCGAGCAAAACAGTTTGATCTTTTTTGATAAATTCGTAACGAAATGAGAAAAAGAATGAAATTTGGCCCTGACTGGTGGCCGAAAAATATATGCGCATAAAAAGTGCTTATTTCTTGAGTGCCCACCTTTCCAAACAAGCTTTCTACGGTATTGACTTCAATAGGTACTAAATAACTAATGTTACAAGAAAAGTTCCAGAAATGTGCCCTCAATTACAATACGGGATCTTAAAAAGGAGGCGACCGAAACACGGTGAAACGCAGGTAACCTTCTTCTCATATCGGTCCAAGCATTCAGCCTTCAATGATTCCATAACGAGAAGTTTCCGAAGTGGTGTTATTTGCATGTTCGGCTTGTAAATAGCAGGTTTCCAAAGTTGTGTTATTTTGTTTGTCCGGCTTGTAAAATTCCAGAAAAATTTTGGCGAATGAGGACAGGGCGTTGGTTCTGAGATGTACCTGGTGAGCATGGGATTTTCTTCCCGTCAAAGTGAGTTATAGAGTAGATTCTGATCCGTCTGAAGTCAGGGTGGTGGTGTGACGACGGAATATAAAGCAATTCAAAATTTGTCAATTTCTCCAAGACTTCTACAGAGCGTGGGACCGAGCCTTAGAAGCGTCAAGGCAATCATGATTAAGTCAAGCTCCTCCTTCCCTTTGTGATCATTGACGATGTGATCAGTTTATTTGCAGTAGATGCTTTGCCTGTAGTAATGGCTAGTGGGGAGAACGTAGGCAAATTATCGCACTCCATCGACATCTCAGAAAATTTTTTAGCTTGCATTTCGGCAATCAAATGCCCGAATTGTTTGGACCGCTGCTCTTTGTGGAAATGGTGAGCCTATAGCACTCACTGCTCACTCAATGACTATAATAATTGGATAATTAATTGTAAGTGCGATGGAGAATCATAAGGAACATGACGTTGTCGGATCATACTTGTGAGCAGCTCTAATGGACCAGTGTAAGCTCCACTCTATTAGAAGGACACATCATGTTTGGAGATCGTCCTTATATGAGAGGGGTGTAACCTACTGCCTGCCAACTCAAAACAGCCAAAGTTTTATAGTTTCACTAGGAAACTTTTTATAATAGCTTTAGGATACACTTACAACAGTATTACACAGGCCATTATTCGAAATAAAATGCTTAATCTGGATTCCCTCTCTAAACTTAGATTAAAATAACGACCTAGTCACCGTTTTCAGAATCGTCCATGGCTCAATGGCGTTTGCAGCCAATAATCTATTTTTTTTCTGTTTCATTCTATTAAGAGGTAAACCTAGCAAGTATTTGCCTTAACAAGTCCGCCAGTCTTCGATTCGTAGGCTCGATCTGGGTGTTGGCGAGTGGGTCCGTGAGCGAATCACGGTGTACTACTAGAAGGAGTTTGAAGGTGGTGCAGAGGCCATGGGTGCGTTGCGCTCTGAAAGCACACAGAGCTGGGGGGTTGCCAAATTAAAGTTGAGAGGCAGACAAAGGAGTAGATAGTGCGCTGTGTTGGTGTAGAGAGGATGTGACGGGCGTAGTTGCGCTCATGGACTCCTCCTTCTCACTGCACTAGTCCTTTCACTTTTCTTTTCTATCAAAAGTGAAGAGGTCAGGATCAGAGAGTCAAAGTTTTATTTTTTGTTATTCGAATTTTCATCTACCTTTCCTAAGCACTGCCGTTCGCTTTAATTGCTACTATTTCTACTCTTTTCAAACATCCAAATGATACTTGATTTGTTATGCTGGTTCTGATGTTTCATGTTGGTTTAACATGCTCCCAGTGGGCATGTAATGAATAAATAAATAGTGAAGTTCTTTGAGTGAAGGCTCTCAAGGCAGCCGGTTCAAGAACCATTAAATAAACGAGACTTCTTCTACTAAACTCTATCGGTGATGTGCCATAGGTTGAGGGCATGGCCTCCTATCGCTTAATATCGCTTAATACATGGCTGGCGCAGCATCTATCGTTTGGGCAATTCTGCTCGGCACTGATGACAATAAATCTTTCAAAGAACATCTTAAAAGTTTAGTTGGCAACCACGATAAGCAAAGAGCACTGGCTGATAGTGCGGTACCACTTTACAACCAGCAACAGTTTTCGCTGGTCACAACGGTGTATGGAATTCGCAGAAACTCGATCCTTGATTTCTGCAGCAATAAACATCCCTTGGAATATGAAGCCCCTCACAGCGGAAGCGAGTAGGTACATTTCCGTGAGGGAGGGACGCTATTTTTTGCTGAGGGAAATCGGCTATAGCTTAAAGATACACTTACAACAGTATTCCACGGGCCATTATTCGAAATAAAATGCTTAATCTGGATTCCCTTTCTAAACGTAGATTAAAAGAACGACCTAGTCACCGTTTTCAAAATCGTCCATGGGTCAATGGCGTTTGCAGCCAATAAGCTATTTCCTTTTCCTGTTTCATCTACTAGAGGTGAGCCTAGCAAAATTTGCCTTAACATCGCCAGGTCTTCGCTTCGTAGCCACTTCTTCACTCAGCGTGCTGGTTCTGAGTACTCTAAGTTATGCAAGAGCATTCGTTTGCCTCTAAAGCTCCCGCTCCAAACAAGAACTCTCGAGATTCTTCGAAAAGTTCAGCTAATTGTGCTCATGGACTCCTCCTCTCACTGCACTAGTTCCTTTCACTTTTTCTTTCTTGTCATTTTTTGTTATTCGAATTTTCATCTACCTTTCCTAAGCACTGCCTTCCTTTAATTGCTACTATTTCTACTCTTTTAAACATTCAAATGATTACTTGATTTGTTATGTTGGTTCTGATGTTTCATGTTGGTTTAACATGCTCCCAGCGGGCATGTAATGAATAAATAAATAGTGAAGTTCTTTGAGTGAAGGCTCTCAAGGCAGCCGGTTCAAGAACCATTAAATAAACGAGACTTCTTCTACTAAACTCTATCGGTGATGTGCCATAGGTTGAGGGCATGGCCTCCTATCGCTTAATATCGCTTAATACATGGCTGGCGCAGCATCTATCGTTTGGGCAATTCTGCTCGGCACTGATGACAATAAATCTTTCAAAGAACATCTTAAAAGTTTAGTTGGCAACCACGATAAGCAAAGAGCAACTGGGCTGATAGTGGCATAAACTTACAACAGCAATCAGTTTTCGCTGGTCAAATGTATGGATTCAGAAACTCGATCCTTGATTTCTGCAGCAATAAACATCCCTTGGAATATGAAGCCCCTCACAGCGGAAGCGAGTAGGTACATTTCCGTGAGGGAGGGACGCTATTTTTTGCTGAGGGAATCGGCTACGTCGCGTTCATGCAGCATCATCATACTTCTCAGCGCCAGAACCCTATCATATAAGAAAAACATCCGCGGATCGCTCTACTCTCAGTTGTCCTCGATTATCTTTGATTATCTTTGGAGCTCCTTTTTTGATAGGCTTAGACACTCAGTTCCACCGCTTCATCGATAGTAACCGGTGCGGTGTTACCTGCAGTGTGTATTACATTCTGAACTGTGAGGTGTCTCAAATTCAGTGCCCTTGCCTTTGCCTTCACGTACACTTTCATCTACACTCGTCTGACCAAACATAAACTTCTCATGATGAGCTTCAGCATTTCTCTGCAACATCTCTTTTACGTGATGGTTTAAGTTAGGTCTAGCCCTTGGGAATTCGGCGACTATGGGGACTGCAAAGACTGCATTGTTCTGGAATATTACTAGAGCATTGCTCAGACCCTCCGCTACCTGCTTTATTAAAAGTTTCAATAGTTTCAGTTTCGGAAGTCCTCTTTGCGAACTGGTGGGACCTCCGTTGTGTTGACTGGTCGCAGTTCATTCCAAGATCGTTTTTTTCCGTTGGCAGGCGATGTTCTAGTCACTTCACAGCTAGGTTTGCAAATCACGAGCTGACGGGGTTCCATGCTTTAACCACTACTCCTTCGCTTATTTGATCTATTGCAAACATGCGAGAGAATTGCATGACCATAGATTTTGGCCACCCTTCATACACTCCGCTCTTGTCTTGGAACATTCTTCTTGATCCACAAGCCGTATGATACCAAAATGTTGGACGCTTTAATGCCATCTTTAATTGCATTATTTAGCCTGCTTTGGAACACAAGCGAGCGAAAGTGGACAGTAAACGCACTCTCATGATATTTAAAGCATATGCAACTACCATGTTTACAATTGCTGATATATCGGGAGAAAAGCGTGTTTAATACGATGCGCGAATTCGAATACTCATGGACAGCATTATCGGCTTTGCACTGCGAACTTTGACAATCTCCTCTGGAGTTCTTGTGGATGAAGCCGTACGACCAGTTCTTGATATCTGATGTATTCCTAAAGCTTCCCCAAAAAATGCGTAGATGACACCATGTTGTTCCTTTGAATTCCATGGCCATCAGTAGTCTTGCCAGAAAGCGATTTCCGAAGGACACATGAATAGTGACCCACATTTTAGAAGTAGTTCGACACTATGCTGGCTCTGCACAAAAGGGCAGAAACATGCCTAGTCTGGAGCCGGGTCCCGATATTGCAATCCTTTGCGCTTCTGAATTTCAGTACATTGTTCCTGAACTCAAGGACTCAATGACATTGTTGAATGATGACTGGGTCGGAGAGCTATACAACAGTCCCTGAATTCTAATCATTCGCCAGTGTTTTTTTGGCTCGATCTCGTTAACGCCTCCTTCTCCCGTATTTTATATTCGCCCTTCATTTTCGCTGGCTCTTATCTAAAGCAAACTTTGTGAACATGGAGATCAAATGATTCGGAGCTTACGAGAAAATGATCAAAAGAAACTCAGAAGACTACGCGCCTAGAAGGTTCGGTAGGAGTCAATCTCCGTTTTTTCTTATATTGCTTCCTTATCTTATTTCGCCAGCCTGTTGCTTACCCTTTCCCTCAAGGGCATCTTCCTGTTCCGCTATTTTTTCGACTTTCTATTCTCCCAGTGTCATAGAATACCAAAGCTGCCCTATTCGCACTCCTTTTCGCTCTCGCTGGTTACGTTTTCCTCTTTTTTCTCTTCTTTTTTTCAGAGTAATGAATCTTCGTTTAAGTTATCAAATTACTTTCCAGGCGTCGCTCCTTAGGTGCAACATAATTAGAAACAATTTTAAAGTACTTTATTGGAGTTTCTTCACATGAACCATCTTTCACTGTTGTTTGGTGATCCTTTATTTTCTGCGATCCGATCTCTCGCTACATCTGCACGACATACAGTCGTCATCCGGTGACTTGATTTGGGCGGCAAGGGACGCGACGCGGCTGCGGTGTGTTGCGAGCGCGGCGATCAGCTGTTTCCAGCCTATTTTAGCCATTTTCTCCCTAGTTTATGCTCTTTTGGCTGCTTTTCTCACGATCGCTATTTTTTTTCAGATTGGTTGTTCTATCGTCTATGAAGTATACTAAGACGAGGACTGTTTTCTTTCGTTTTGCAATAGTGTTTTTGCGATTTTTTTTCAGCTATTTGTTCGATTGTCTGCTTAACTGTTTAATTGTACGCAAAAACCAGAAGAATCTCAATCTTGTGAAGACAAGAAACAACTAATCGTGAGAAAAGCAGCCAAAACAGCGTAAACTAGGGAGAAAATGGACTAAAATAGGCTGGAAACAGGTGATCGCCGCGCTCGCAACACACCGCAGCCGCGTCGCGTCCTTGCCGCAATAATCAAGTCACCGGATGACGATGGTTTCTCAAAATCCGCTCTCTTTCTGAAGTATCATTTGATTCGCATTTGAAACGCCTTATTCAGCTATCATAAGAATGCTGACTTATAGGCAAAAGTCGAACCCCAGGCGGGAGTCGAACCCGCACCTCATGCTCTTGTGCTAACCGTCACGCTACCAGGGCCGCTTTTATCCTCTCAGCTCTGTCCTGTTCTGTTCGCAAGCGCTGCTCGCAACGCGAAACGGGTTCGCCTATTGAAGGACTGGTGTACTTTATACCATATTACGTCAACCGCAATTCTTGTGACGTCAAACCTTTTATCCTGCACCACACGAGCCTGTCTCACTCACAGCAGCGCCATCAATACCCCCCTGTATTTGGCGCAATTTACAGAGGTCAAGGAGAGATACAAGCCAGTGGTCCTCTAAAGTAATTTTCTTACCCTTGTCTATCTCTTTCTAAGCCTCTTTATTGATGAGCATTCCCGTCCGTGTTATTGATGAGCATTAATACTTTAATGCTCCTTGTGATCGTTGACCAACGCAGTTATGAGTTGGATGGCTCGATGTTGTCTTCAAGTCAACTGGGAGCAAGGTTACCCGAATTCAAACTTTAGACCCCATTATTTTATTATATAAAGCTGTCTAATCTTCGCTCTCTTCGATTTCGACATTCAGTTGATATTTAAGCCTATTGAAACTATATCTAAGAAACGCCTCTGCTACTGCGCTAGTGAATTGTATTGTTATTGTTCCTTCCTAGGGATCTCCTGAAATGATTGAAGAGAGGCAATTGCGGATACCACAAATACTCGAAATCCACAGATTTGGAGGTTGCACGACAAGTCATTCGCGATTGAGTAAAAGAACCAAAAACTTTGAGTTCCTGATGTTGGCGTCGGTGCTGTGCATTGATCCATTCAGGCTATGGACGCCTATGTCCACTAAGCGCACATAAGCTATTATTGCCTCTTCTTTTTTTCCTCTCGTTCGATGTGATGTGACTTTAAGAGTGTTTCACTCTGATTCATTCTATGTGTTCTCTTTTGATTCCAAATAACATCATGTCAAACACTGAGGAACCTTTGTACTTGTTAGCAGACCCATGACTTTTAACAGGAGTGAAGCAGAATAGCATCAAGTTGATGGCTCGTGAGTACCTCTCGCTGATATAGCTTTCCCTTTCTCGATTGCCTTAATGGGCCTTGCTCCCGTGAGTACGAGTCACTCTGGCAACCACTTTAGAGCTCTCTCCATGTTCCATGGGATTGGAATTGGGAAACAGGCTCGGCCTTTGCGCGAGCTGACTTACTTTCTGGGACGAGCACTTTCGCAATCATCGAATTGCGCTTTGGATTATTGTTGTGATGTAGCACTCACCTTCCTCGCATATATGCTCTGCGACAACAACAGACGTCGTCATCGTGTTTGTGTAGGTATGCTACCGATTGCTCGCCATTCTGGGCAAGGAACCTTCTCATTATTTGGGATGGTGGTACAGACAACACAAGTCCTGTCTGACTTTATTTGTTGTATCTGATTGAGCACTCAATGGAAATTTATTTATACATCCATTTCAAACGTCGGTAAAAGATGAGTCATAATCATGGCCCAGATGAATGTGCAGTTGAAAACTGAGCTGGAGCATGAAACATAGTGCAAGAATTGAAGCGATCAAACTGACAAAACTTTTAAACCGTAGTAAAATCAAAAATTATGATTTGTCGCAAATAAACCAGGAGGATGCTGGAGAGTTTGGTGTCGAGTAAATGTCATAGTGAACAGGTGTACCTCCTTCGGAAGGGGTGAAAGAGTGGACCTTAACTAAACGGATCTCGCTGAGAGCAGTGCCACGACCGTCAGAGGAACATATATTAGATGCTACTCGCCATTTGAGTCATAGAGGTTCGTGTAAACTTTGAAACGCGGATATACCAGCTCCGAAGTAGAGCTGGCATGCTAATCGAAAGGCCAAATGCGTGTAGAAGATCATGGCCGCTCTTGTCAAAGTGATCAGTCTTTTGAAGGTGGATGTGACTATGAAAGCAAATTCCGTAGCCCGAGAATTCTGAGAACGCAGTACTAGAAGCCAACAAAACACAGTGTCTCTGATCGCAGCACTTTTCTTCAACACAAGGGAAGAGAGCTTAGAAAATACGTCCAACTGCCTCCAGTAAGAAACATTGATATCGATCGCCGGAAGTGACTTCACAGTGAAAGCTAATGGAAAAATAAAGAGATGTAGAAAAGCAATTAAGATTTAAGTATTCGCCCATGTTATGCAACTAAGTTTGAGCTTCAAGCGTCCATAGCCAGGCAACCAGGCTGTAGAACCATTGCACACTATTATACGTCATCACATAGACAGTATTCGAGAACTCTGTCGTCCGTCACATGCAGAGAATCTAAGGCGAGAAACAATGGAACTGAAGACCACACAATTTATCCTGAAAGTAAACCAATTATCTACTAGCATCTACGCCTAACACACGAACCAAATCAATTTCGTCTGCTTGAATTTGAGAAGACAAGTACTTCCGGCCTTATTATACGACTGAATGGGAGCTGGAATCATATGGCTACTCAGCAGAGGAAGATGCTCAAAAGTACCGTAGAATTCCAACGTTGACTGTCAGAAAAATGCAATTCAGTCCCGTCCTTCTCTTGCTGCAACGCCCAAAATCCCAGAAGCTGCTCGGGCTCAATTCAATTTCATAAGCCATAGAGCTCATTCCTGGGCACCCACCACAGCAATGAATGCTTCGATTTTTAACACCATTGTTCATTCAAAGGTGAACTACTTACCGTGCACTGCACATTCCGATCGTCGAGATGGCTTTCTTGCGTACGGGCCACAGGAAAGCTTTTCTTGTGTCCCAAACAGGGTACAGCATGGGGATGTGCGAAATGGCGGTGTGAGTACGACCCCCCCCTCGAAGAGGGTCCAGTTACGACCCCCCCCCTCCTGCTCTAACTGACAACCAGATGCATGTTCACACCAAATGGCTTCCTGAAATGGAATCTGGATTTTCGAAAGGCGGACTCTGCTCTAAAATCCAGGCAATAATAGGCTGTTTCAGCCTCATGCAATATGAGGCTAACAGCCTCGCATTACCTACAATTTTGTCTTAGGATTCAAAATAAAACTCGTCGTTCGACAACCATGTATGACATGCAACTTGTAACAAGGAACACAATCGAAACAGCGACTAATGGTGATCATTGATAAGCTAAATTGTGAAAAAAAATAGCCCAAGGTCAGCGTGTCAGGCCCCAGATGTGCATTCAATGAATGGTGACGGGGAAATCATGAAAACATGCACGACACAACAAAGCGAAACATGAAAAATACAAAAAATGCGGAGCAAATGAAAAAAAGGATAACCAGGCGGCAGTATATCGTTCTATACTTGGCTATTATCGATCGCAACGTTGCGACCGCTTTCACTGGAAAAACGTCATTGGAGCGCGGTTGTTGGGCCTTGTCAACGTCCTGGGGTCTTTTCGGGGGTTTATCTCTTTGAGGGGCGCGGCTTTTGATGAATGGTTAGCAGCATGCAACGGGAATGTTCCTACTGTTGCGTTTTCTACCCAGTTGCAATCTGAATGTTTCCCCGTTCGTGAAATATTTCGGATGGGTTTCGGATCGGCTAGGGGTAAATGGCAAGCGGGTTTTATGCTTCACACGAGGATTACTTATTTCGAACGCAATTTCATCAGGATTAAAATCGTCTTGAAACCGCCCTATCTTTTCTCTTTCCAATAAGCTTTACAGTTTTCCTGAAGACCCGCTAGTTCAGGAGATATTTTAGATGGGTCACAGACGCGCTACCCTCTGACCCACCCGAAAAATCGACTCCTTCTGTGCCATTGTGAGGATACACCTTCGGAAACTTCAGTGTGCCTTTGAAACACATATTTCCCTTCAAATGAGTGAAAGAGGAGCTCGGCTCACTGATCGATTTGGTCCGAGTGTGCGCCGTGCATTACGCTCCTACGCAGAGGTGGTGGAAAGGTGTAAATTCTGATTTCAGGTGCTTTTGTCCATGCAAGCAGATGTTTGTTTAGGGTTTGGAAAGGACAATACGCACGAATCTGTTTGAGACGTATTATTTAGTCATCTACGTACTTACGAGTTCATGCTATTAATTGATATTTATTTATTTATTCTTGCTATTCTTGCTATATTGCTAATCAATTTTTTATTATTTTGTAGTCCTCCTTACATCCGGGTCTTCTGCAGCTTTCCGTCCGTTCCATCAAACTTAGCAATGACACTTTTGTACTGTTTGATGCCTAGCGAGCCTACTTTTGCGATACTCCCCACGTCCCCCGCGGCCAAGTACGAACCCATTCTTGGGGATTTCCCATGAAAAGAGGGCTGTTAAACGTAGCATTAAATCTGTAAAGAATACACTCATAATAATTTTCATTTTTTAACATCTTGACTTCCATAGCTCCACTCCCACTATCAACTGAAATGTCGAAGCATTGCCCGGCTCTGACGTCATGACCTGAAACACCTACCTTGTGAGTGACCCTTGAAATAACGAACCCCCCATTGGCCAAGTACGACCCCCCGCAATGGGTTTCGCACAACGATGTTGTACCTTGACCGCAAATGTGGCAGGCTCTGGAAAGCTTGTAAGTATCGGGTCCGTACATTTCGAACAACAACTCTAGAGAGAAAGAATCTTACACTTCATTGAGACGCGGTCTATCTGAATACACCTTGGACATATGGTGTGCGTTGCAAAAGGATGAAAGCATCGTGAATCTCCCGAAACGAGATTCTGAAATGTCTCCGAAAATAAGGAGAATGTTCAAAATATCTTTGCGGACTTGCGTATCACAGCAACTCTTCCGCTCGGGGAAGCAAAAATAATTCCCTTGGGTGGTGCCCCAGCTATCAGCTCTCCCCTCCCTTACCCCAGCTTCCTATTTTTGCTAATTTTTCTATTCATCGCAGAAACACGCTACTACATTGCTGGGTTAGGGGGCTGTGTAAATCCTCGATACTTCTGAAAATCCCTCAATTGCAAGAAGTGTACTAGAGCTTGAACTTGTGTTCTAGTACAAGCATCCTAATCCCTTTAGGGGTGCAGCTTAAATTGTATCCAGATTAATGTGGAGTTTACTGAATCAATACAAAGCTACGGTAGATAATCTGTGACGCAGTTCTTCGCTAGAGCTTCGGCTTAGAGGGATTTGAAGGGACTCGACGGTGTCATAATGAAGTTATGATAGGCAGTCGATCAAAATAAGCGATAAACTGCTTTTGGCGCATCCACATAAGTTCTTATACAGTTTGTTCACTCCAAGAAGTGAATACTGAATAGTTCTGGAACTTTTGGATTCTTTTGAGTCTTTTGAGTTTTTTGCATTGAATTTTTGGCGCCTCTTTACGTGTTTCATGTTCAAATCGGAGTCTCTGCAACAAAACATGTTGTCACAGATTTAGTGAGTTCGCAGAAACTGAAGTGATTCCTTATACAAGTCTTACCGGAATTTTCTCTGCGAGTGTAACGAATCTCGAGCAAACTTGTAGATTTTTGTGAAACGTGGCCGAACAGAGCACCATATTTTTCAGTGTATTTTGAGATGCTCATGTAGACTCGGGCATCGCTGTTCGGATCGTGCATGCCTTTAAAGTTTTCCTTGCGTCACTATGGTCACCATTTTTTGCAGATTGGTTGCTATGCAGTGATAGCATTTTGCACATTCACATTCCCTAATAGTGGTTTTTGTGTCTCACTACATTCAGCCTTCAAAGAACCCCTACGAAGAGCTGTTACAAACGTCTGACTAGTGCTGAAATTACTTTCAATAGAGTGAGCTGCTGACGAGTCTGCCGATGCATTTCACACGCTTCTAAAAAGCTAAGTGGCGCCTAGGTGGAAACATGCGATAAGATTGCTGGTCAGCCTTTAAATTCAGAAGCTAATGAGGAATGCGAGTGGGCACTTTGAACGCCGCATTCCAGATGAGCTCTACAGGACCTACAACTGATCACATTTCATGTTTTCAAGGAGTCTTTGCTTGCTTGAGGTAGAGGGAATCTGATTGCTAGTTGTGCCGCGTATCCCTCGCATGGTCCCGGAGTCCCTCGCTAATGTGTTACAGTTGAGGACTAGGCAACCACTGTTTCCTGTTTTTTTGTTCCGCGGAGAACCTATGTTCAGAGTTGCTTCACAATAACTGCCTGCGAATACTGAAGAGAGGGATACAAACTTCATAAAAGAGGATGGCTTGGGCCACTTATTGTCGACCTGCATGGTCTCCGCACGGAAAGTTGCTCGAGTAGCTCTAAGGCTAACAAGTCGTCGTCGCTGATCGGACAAACGAAAGGATGTATCGAAAGAGCAGGTTCTGAATGCCCGGAAATTGCCCTGCTACGCATTGCAAAGCACTTGCCGTCCAAGCTCAGCGTGTTTAGTTGAGAGATAGCAGCTCTCAATGGAGAGGGAGGTCTTGCTCGTTCCCTTCTATTCAAAACATTTTTTGCTGCAGGTATATTAAACGCTAGAAAGAGGTTGCGGTTCAGAGAGGAAAAGTCGGGAGAATCGGTTGGTGAGGAAGGTTATTGCTCAAATTTGTCATTCTTGACAGGATTGTTTTTCAAGTATAAGGACTAGCGTTAATCTTTCTCCTCTTCCATTCTTATTTTCGGATACTAAAGGTGGTTGCCTTCTACGCAAAGGCATCCTTCAACACATCAACACAAACTTCGCTAACCCCGCAGTCATCATTCCTCGTCAGGCAGCAGTATACAGGGATCAATAAAAAACACTTTGCTCATGAAGCGGATCATCAACGTTTTCTTCATACAGGGAGGCAAACTACATGAATGGCCTTTGATGTAATGTTTTTTTAGCATGAGCAAACAATCCACTCTAGCCGTTACTGGTTTAGCAAAGTAAAGACATCCTTATCGTTGTCGTGCCTATAGTCATCGCACCAGCCTGAAGCAGCTTTGCAAATTTCATGATCTAGTCACTAGTATTATACAGCATGTGGACACTGGAGGGAAATATCGCCACTGTCTGTGCCTGGAAAGGTATTTCGCACGGTACTGCTGCAGCCATCGACGAACGACTGAGAGAGGAGCAAGCCGGATTCAGGAGCGGAAGATCGTGTTGCGAACAGATTTTCACTTTACGCAACATAATCGAACAGTGCATGGAATTCCGTCATCCTCTCTTCATAAATTTTGTCGATTTTAGAAAAGCATTCGATAGCATACATCGCGAATTGCTTTGGGCCATCCTCAAGATATATGGTGTACCTTCCGAATGTCAGCTATACACCATTCTTTGAAATTGCCACTCGACGACAGGTAATGCATTCCTGTTCAAGTGTATGCCTCGACTTTGTTATGAGAAGAGCGATGGTTGAACGCAGAAGCGGGCATCAATTGGCCTGTTCAAGGCCGTCTCACAGATCTGGACTTTGCCGACGACATTGCGTTGATTGCTAAGGATAATGATAAACTTCAAGACAGCACCACGAGACTCAGTAAGGAAGCAAGCATGGTTGGCTTGCGAATAAGTGCTGAGAAGTCGAAGGTCATGCACGTAGGAATGAACGGGCAGGTGGATGTAAACGTTGACACTGCGTCGCTAGAGAATGTCGACACGTTCACTTCGGTAGCGTGGTCACGCACACTGGTGATGCTGAAGCGGATGTCCGGGCTCGGCTTGCAAAAGCAGCTGCTGTGTTCAGGCGACTGCTGCCGATATGGAAAATGTCCTCAATATCGCGTAGCATTAAAATGAAACTTTACTCGTCCATCGTTATTTCACAGCACTCTATGCAAGCGAAACATGGAAAGTGTCTGCCAAAGCTCGCCAAAAAATGAACGCCTTCCACCAGCGATGTCTTCGGCGAATCATGAAGATACGATACATGGACCGGGTCACGAATGAAGAAGTTCTACGACGGTGCGGTATGAGCAGCCTTCACGTGATTGTGGCACGGCGTAGGCTTCGACTGGCTGGCCACATATTGCGCATGCCAACATCGAATCCCAAGAGTGGCCATGTTCTGGATTACTCCGGAAGCCAAGAGCACCGAAACCGTCCACAGAAACACGTGGAGACGTACATTCGAAAATGACTTGCGAATCATGGATGCTTCTAGGGACCAGGCCGAGGAAATCGCGAAAGACCGGCAGCAGTGGAAAGAATTCGTCGCCCGATGTGCTCAACAGCACAGGAGGAACTAGGTCCAAGTAAGTAAGTCAGTAGCATTCAGGTTCCGAAAGAGTTTCTGGTGGTGGAAGGAAAACCGTCCGGCTGTTTGGTAAAGTACGCTATGGTACTTAATCCTCAAGTTACAGAGGACAGTGTCTGCAGTAATCGTCCACATTAATCATTTATCCCAACACTCAATGCGAAAACAATTTCTCGAGGTACACTCCATGAGCCAAGTAAGTTTTTATTTGTCACCCGGTATGTACTTCATGTGGCCCCACTTCTGCATTTTGAATTGACTATGATCTTCGAATATAAAGCCACTGTTGCATGATGCACACTTGTTCTTTTCCAAATCTTCGGGTGTTGCTTTTTGACTCGCCAAAGCGTTTCACTAGTCTTTTCCGCGATATTTAAGCAACAGACAGTACTTTAGCTGGAGTGCCTTGATAGAAAAATTGGAAAAGTTAGTAATATCATTGAAGAGGTATTTTTCGGCTGCTAACCTGAGGGTATCTCTAAATTATTTTTATCTATTCATTTACATCCCTTTACGGAGCTGTGCAATTTACTTGAAGCTTGAGGGGTCGCTTCCTGGATACGCTAGAGCACGGCCGAAGTAAGTTGCTTGAAGAAGACCGGATCCATAATAATGATCCAGTGTTTTTCTAGGTCTTCGAAAAGTGAGAACAATCGTACCATATTTTACTCAAAAACTATCATATGTATAAATGAGGTTTCCATGCTTCCATGCTGCATAGGCGCGCATTCTGACGTCTGATGACATGAGGTTATTCTTCGCATATGCTGTATAACAAAGTAAACATAGAGCATATAAAGTAAGAGCAGTTTGAACTTATCGGTGACGGAGATAGGCCGCTATCGAAAATTCGTTAACGTCATGGCAACGATGTGCTTCACAATTGCTTCGATCGCTGTAACAGTTGAGAGAAATGTTTCTGTTATTTTTGAAGAACATGAGTATTCCACTTCTCATTCAACTTCATTCAGACATTCATTTCTTTGGAAGTGGCTTTGATAGCAGAACAATCTCCTCGTGCATGGAATCAGTTCTCCAACTGTCAATTCCGCATATTTATCGATTTTTGTTGCTGCTTTAGCGCCTTTCTAATTCTGTTTAGCTCACAAATCATCACAATTCCTTTTTATATCTTTCTCTCATCGTTTCTGTCACTTTCCAACAAGCACAGACACTGGTAATTCCGTCGGGCTTACAGAACCGTCATGGTCTTCTCTGGATCCTCGGAATAGTCATCTTCCAACATGCAATCTGTGTTTTGAATAAACTACCTCATATTTCCTCAGGAGTTGAATCACCTATTGGTGTGAGGTCAAAATTTTGTCTGAGCCGCGTAATGAGGATCTTGATATTTAATTGCTCGACCCATATAACCAGCCTTCGAATGATGGCTGAACGCCTGATCAAGTTGTTTTCAGAGGGTCCACATTTCCTTTTGTCATGCGGGTATTCAGAGGTAGACCTCTACGGTGGGTGATCGAATTTTATGTGTATTCCCACGCATGCACGTTAATAATGAATGGTGCATTATGCCAAGTGGATTAGCTGGGACTGAAGAGATTAAACGATTGAAAGGATTATCGGTCAGCCGTCTTCGAGAGCTTAACGGAAGTAAGTGATGCCGAAGAACTTTCAGGAGGAGGTCTAAGCTGCTAATTCTTCCTGATGAACAGTTGAGATAGAACAGCAAACGCAAAGCTTGATGAGCCGTCTCGAAATATTTTACAAACACTGACCACAAATGAAGTTGCGAATGAGTTTTAGGAGCCACAGTAACTGGGCAAGAAACGCTAAGATGCATGAACTAGATAAAGGGTAAACTCACGTTGACTGGGGATCGATATTGTAGCTACCCTTTTCTTGGAATAGCGACCATGACAGCCACGAACTAATGTTCTCAATAGTGCGTCAAGATTTCCAGAGTACCATGGAGAGATGTAACGTCCAATCTTTCGCCTCTTGACAAAACGCTTTTTGGCTATGGAGACAGCGAAAGCCGCCGGTACTTTTGGCAAACCAAGACGACCACGCTGCGTAGATCTGGCATTATCCTCTTCCGCTAAGAGGCCAATAAAACTTCGAACCTCCAAGTCACGTCTTCATGGAATTGCAGTGAACTTAATTCTGTTTCAACAGGGAAATCAGTTACTCAATCCCCTTCTCTCGGGCAAAATCACATCACGCAACTCTTAGTCCTACACTCGTTAATCCCGTTTCGGGATTATCTTGCTTCCCGCCATCGCGAAGGAGAGTAAAAAGGATATCGCAAAGCTCCTGTCCCCACTTTACGTTGAATTATTTTGACTAGTGCACCACAGGAACCAAAAAAAGAGGTGAGCAACTTTTTCTGGATTACTTTCGCATTTGTCTCTATTGTTGCGCCGTTTATGTTAGCGTTCATGTTTATTCTAGTGCAAAACTGTACGATGTTATACGTTTTGCGCCGCTTTATTGCAGCAATTTCTTTCCAGCGTGAATTCGTTGCGGCAACGCCTAATCCTGCACAACTATTAACCACTGCTATCTTCTCATTCAGAAAACTGTCGAAACTTGATGACACTAGACCTCTTGCCTACTTCACTGACCGTGTCTCACATCTCCTTGCAGAAGTAATCAGTTGAAGTTGAACTAGACGACCACAGCTGTTGTAAGAAGAATAGCGGCTTAAAAGAGCTGAGGTATTAGCGAGTGCAGCGATAGGAAGGTGATATGAGGAAATCATACAGGGGGATGGGACGAAAATATGATTGTGAGCTTTATCAGTGGGTAATATTAAGTGATATAATACGATATGTTTAAGGACTTCAGAGAGGGAGGGTCGTCATTTTTCTAATGCGGGCCATTGTAACGTGATTGCGACGGTTGATATAGGGTGTCGGATGGAAAATTGTCGTTCGTTGAAAGGAAGCAACATGACGATCGACAGGAACTGATAAGAGTCGCTTTCTGGTCTCCTTCTTCACACTCCTAACAGCAAATTGCAGGTACTGTAGCTCGAGCGCTAATAGGCGCTGTGGGTGAAAATTCATTTTTTCGCTAGAAGCGAAAGCTATTCAGCTGCTTGATTCTCGAGCCATGAAGGACTCTGAAGCATGAAGTAGAAGAAGAATGTTTTTGCAAATGGAAACTTGCATTATGCCTTCTCGATTCCTTAAACTGTTATCGTCAGAACATTTTCGCCCTCTAAGCCTTCTGGACTTTCGAGGAATGCTGGATTATTGTAATAGGTGATCGGCACTGAACAATGGCAATTGACCATTAGTGAGGAGGTGTAGTGCCTCAAAAGCGGAAGTTATGCCAAGTTTTCGGTAAAGAGTTGCAGGTCGAATAAGTTGTTCTCATAGTAATCCAGTTTTCAAAAATTCACCATATGAGACGCGCTGTAGTACGTGTGAGCCAAAGAGGGTGTATGATAGAAGAGGACAAGCTGATGTGAGAGGACCTATCTTGGCGGGACAGGTAAAGTGGTCTTGAAAGGATATCTAAGTTAGTTCGGAAAGAGTTGCTTCAGCAAAACCCTGAGCAGTTTTCCTATACGAGAAATTTCATTGGCGGTCATTATTCCCCATTATTTATCCAAAATGGCAACGGCGTGAAATAACATAACCTGGGGGTATCCCTGCTTAATGATAAAGAGTGTGATTTCCTAGCAGAACGAATAAGTTAAGGCTCCGACGTAAGCTGCAAGCGCTAGCGGGGCTAGAGAGTATTGAAAGTAGGAGAGTACAAAATACTCTCCTCCCTTCAATACTCTCTAGCCCCTCTCTAGCCCCGTCGCTGCAAGCGCTGGGAAAACGCTGGAGAAACGCTGGTGAAGCTAGATCGATAGCTATGCTTCCCGTGCCCTCGCTACGCCAGCGTGCGCTAGCGTGCCGCTGGCGTGCGCTAGCGGCACGCTAGCGTACGCTGGTGACGCTGGGAACGCTAGATCGATATCTATCCTTTCCCCGACACTGCCGCTGGCGTACGCTGGAAGCGCTGCGCTACGCTATGCTACGCTGCCGCAAAGTATAAACGCAGCCTAGGGATCAGAAAGGAGGAGTTCCTGCGTTGAGCAGGTTTTATGTTCCCAATCAACAAATTGAATAACCTCTACGAAAAAAGTCTGTGGTGTTTCGGCGCAGAAGGAGCCAGGCATTTTCTCATCTAATGAACGTAATATTTGTTTCACAAGCTAAAAGAGAAGGCTGCATCCTAGCCGAATCGAGATCTTGATCGAAACATGAAAGGAGTGGAGCGAGTGAAATGTGCCATCGTTGTGAAATGAAAAGTGATGTCATGTCATTCTCGTTCAATCTAGCCTTCACAAGCGACCCAAGAAGT
>MU913347.1:14196-31068 GCA_036418165.1 Cooperia oncophora | reverse complement strand
CCTGGGAGGGGAAACATTTCAAGAAAAGAATAATCAAGAAAAGAATAATTACTAAAAAACAAGCAGGGCAATTGCTGTTGCTGAGGCAAGCTTTTGCATAGTACGCCCCCTTTCCTCCGGATTTTCTTCACTGGTACCCCTCTCTTCCCCGTTTTACCTAGCGTCTTGCTGACTTTTCCCAAGTTCCCAGGAGAAAGAGGGATAGAGTATCCCAACGTTGTGGATAGTGCTAAGAGGAAAAAATCATATCAAATATCAACAAATTTTCTCAGGCCAAGTATGACCCCTCCCTCCAGCTACCAAGCACGAGCGCGCCTGCTAAGGATACCTTAGCGCACAACGTGCGCTGGTACCAGCTGACTGCCAACTATTTCTGCTCTAAACCTGCTAATTGATTTATAACGCTGCGGTCCTGCACTGGTCATAACTCAACAGTTTTTACCTCTCATAAACCTGTCAAATAATGAAATGTTATCAAGGTGAGGCGGAATTACTGGCACATCAATATTTCAAGGCCATTTCGACATCAAGTTCCAGAACTCCTCCCAAATTATAATTATTATATACTTCGATCATCGCCTAAACAGGGAATCCCGAAAATACTCAAGGTTTGCAAAATAATTGCTCTTATACAATCCTTCAGGCGCTTACCGCTTATGGCACGCAGGTAGTGATCCTCAACTTTGTCCCGAAATTTCAGTAATGCTGTTGTGAGAGGGTTCGAGTTTGTGTATGTGGTGGAATACGCTTTTCTCTCCAGACTGGATAAATAAAAAGAATAAAGTCTTCGCCGTTGATTAATCCCTTTTTGGGATGCGGCATGCTTTTTCTTCCATTGAGAATCGTAGTGCTTTTTGGGTGTGTGATAGGTCCCGAATGGATCCGGTACCAACTTACCGTCCCTGGAGGGTAGAAAGCTTGGTTGGCCTGAGCGGAAGCCGGTCCAGGATTTGATCTCCCCACCGCGAGCGTAACGAGAGTAAGCGTGTCACTTGCCGTACATTACATCACATCGGCCAGGGTGAATAGCTGAAAATTCATCAAAAAACAGCAGCTACGCGTCGCCTCAGGTCTCGTCTACGCTTCCGGTGGGGAGAATCAAATTCCTTGACAACTGGTCCCTCAGCACAGCATCAGTTGGACGATCCTCCATAGGACATTGACAGGAAAAATTCATCTGGTTCAGATTTGAGGAACTACTCCATTCGCGGGCGGTGGGTTTTGATGAAGTCAGCGAGCTGAATGGCCCGTTCCTGGACAGCTTCGCGTTGTAGTCTGTGGCAGAGTTTCATTGTGAGCTCTTTCAAGCTAGGAATCAAGCCATAATTCGAGGGTATTCTCTAGAACATTTTATGAACTTCTGTGTTCACTTTAAATGCTTGCTTCGACAGAACGCGACCCCTAGTCAATTGCGGCCATCAGCACACTTTTCTTTTGGACAATGAATACTCGACTCGACTTTTTCTTCTCTTCTCCAGAGTTGATACCACGGGGTCCGTTGATGGACCGTTGAGCGCTAATGGTGTTGATCATCTTTGGAACTGATGGTTCAATTTATTGCTGGAGAGATGGCAAAAATTCACTGGTTCTTTGCTTCATATGTCTGCATACCTCTGTGAAAATCGATAATCATTTTGACCTGTGACTGATTGTGAGCCCAAAAGGCACTGCAGCAGCCTTTTAAAATCCTGGATTTATACGATTTAGATAGATGGTTTTTGAGATTTTATTCGGCCTTGAACAAATGACAGATAAAGAATCGTACCTTCATATATCACATAACAGCGCATTAAACGATCACATGAAAAAAGTGTAAGCGTTCGATTGGTCTCCTGGACCGAGTAGGTGGTGGCTCAACACATCTGTTTTGCTTAGCTAGCCTGCTCAAAGGTGAACCAAACTATATTATTCGTAGTAGATCTTCACCAAAAACCCTCTTCTTGTTTCTCAGAAGAGAGAAACGACAACTGGATGATGGTGCAAAAACCGTGAATGCAATGCTCGTGATCTTACAATGGGGTCTTTCTGATAAAGGGGCTCATTTCATAATGGTTTGCTGGATGCTATAGTAATCTGTGCAGGAACCACAAAAGGTGATTCATTCCCGCTGCGCGGAAGATCAAAGGAACGGTGAACAGGGCCCATGGCTCGAACTATCTAGGTGACAGAGTTTTCGCGTTACTTCAATTTTGTTTTCTCGTGTTCAGTTGAAGGCATAGGCAGGGTAATTTAGTATCTGGTTAAAATGGTAGCAGGAGTGCTATATAGTAGGGAAAATGACGAAAAAGACGGTCAACTGCAAAAAACCTTGCTTCTTTAACAAGCAGAAAGCAAGTATTGGGAGAGTTCCCCGAGCCGGTATGTTTCCTGAAGGCGCCATAAGGAATACCTCCCGGGGAAAATTCTTCCCTGCTGTGCGTATTAATCCTACACTTCTTGAGGATTGATCGTGCCACTTGCCATTAAGTGGCAACCTTTTGTCCGAACATCCAAAAACACCCAAATCCTTTCTCTAAAATCCAACATAGCTTTCTATCGGCCAGTTCTAGATGGATTCGTAGACTTTTTCGCCTCCCAGGAGCGCGCAGCCAAAATGAAGTGCTCTTCAGTGTTTTCGCATAGAAACCTACAACTTGCAATAACTCCCCAAAAATGAGCTCGACGACCTGAAAAACCTCCTTTGTTAGATAAAAGTAAGGCCTGTGTAAAAGTAAGGTTAGTGCTGTAGATTCTGGGTAACCTCACTCAATTTATCCTAGATTTATCGATAGTTCGTTTTGGCAGCTGCAATTTATGATCCAAATATTGTGACAAGGTTGTCGATTTGCAAGCGAAGGCTTTGCCTTAGCCAAAGCTCGCCCCTCGTGCTTTCCGAACAACGTGCTTTCTGGATCACTACCAGTGCCTCTTGCTGCTTTTTTGGAAGTCAACAACCACTATAATTGGAAGTGAGAGCAGGTGCGAAGGGCATGGGGAGCTCAGCCAGGGCAGTCTTACCAACAAGTCATTTGAAAAATACGCCCTGGCTGCGCTTCAATCCACGCCCCCCTCGTATACCTCTCGTTTGTAGAGATAATGGCTGTAGTTTCAACAGATATGCCTTTGAAAGCTCAAAAACGGCAACATTTTTGTGGCTAGGAGTGTAGGTAACTTCGGTGTGTTTGTAGGTAAATTCCAAGTGAGTACCTTTTACGAGAGTAATTGCTGACACCGTCAAGGGAAAGCTATTATTTTGACTAGTAAATTGCTGTCTTGTCGAGAACAACGGACGGGCGGAAATTCAGACAATTCTTCATTAATAACTGACAGCTACGTTCAGGCTTGAGTGGGCATTCAACCACTTTCGTCTGAGAAATTACCTTTAGGAACTAGTCCTTTCCTATGTGCACTATCAATTCATAGTAAGCAGAAGCCCTGAGCCTGCTCTTTTAGGAGATCTAGCTTATGTCATTGCAAATGGAGGGGTTGTGGGGGTATCGCAGACAGTGTAAGTACTGTGCAGCCTCCAACTGGATGCTGTCCTGTTTCAATCAGGTGTGTCGGAAACGAACGTCTCCATGAATTTCTACTGATTTCGAATTCCAATCACATCCTCACAAAAGCAGCCAATACAGAAGACGGGTTTACTGCGAGTATTGTTCTAGGGTCAAATCTCGATTTAATTCCCAAGCGAACCATTTATTCCAAGGAAGGCCGTCTGGTTACTGAGACGCATGGCTCTCACACAATTCCTACATATTTTCCTCAGCAGCTCTTATGGGGCAGCGTTTAGACTTCACGATGGTAGCGTTCGGTCGCGCGTTCGACGCGATCGATGCAGCCAAAAGCATGCGCATCGATCGTCGAATCGCGCGACCAAAGCGCCGTCGTCGCTAAGTCTGAACGCTACCTGAGTGGTAGAGGAGAAAAGGCGCTAGTTACCTTGGGCGGGAGGGGTGTCACACCCATGAACGCCTGCTATTCTGTGTCCTTTGTCTTCTGCCTTTTGACAGCCTTGTCTCACCCTGTAAATCCTGTTGATTACTGTAAACTACCCTGTGAACTCCATTTCAAGCTTGGCGCTACGAGCGTCATTTGATCCTTCCTTTTCATGCACTTCCTTCCAAATATTAACCAATCATTTTGACAAATTTGACAGGACCTTATAGGGCGCTTGACAGGGGGTGTATGACAAGAGAATCGTAATTTGCCACGCTACATCAAAGGGAATCGCCGAGTGACGCTCACATTGATAATTTACCTCTCAGACGCTGCGCCGCCCGCGATGGCGCTGCTAATTACGATTCTCTTGTCATATACCATGCCGACCAGCTCTTACAGGTGTATCTTCTCCCAAGGTTGTTCGCGTCAAAAAAGTTAGAGAGTTAGGTGCTGACGGTCCGGGGCGAAATTATGGTTACATTGCAAAAATAGTAGGAAACAACAAAGTGGTTCTTCCTGAGCGATACCTGGTATTATGCATTATTGCTCACATTATCGCTCACTACTTTGCAGACTAGTAGTAACAAGTATTTCAAATTGAAAACCTATAGCACAACTTCTCGGCAACTTGGTCGGAATGGCCTCACAAGAAGCTTTCTCTGCAGGGAACTTTCAAAAATGTATTGCACGAGGATATTGATCTGGATAAAAAATGTTCTAAAACCATGTTTCATTTGTTGGAAACGCACGATGATCAATCGCTGCCGGAAATGTATTCGACCCTTTGGGGCTAATGGCGGCCTCGATTCGTTCTTCCCTCCCCTTCACGATGTTTGGCAAACAATAGGCTTGACTTTACTCGACTCAGCTCACTTCCTGACTTGTATGTGGTGTTTGTCGTGTAATTACTTTTGGTAGATAGGAACCTCTGCACTGGGAAATAACGATTAGATCTGCGCCATTTCTCACGCAAAAGCATTTCGCTCCTAGAAATAGTCGACCAAGTAGTTACCGGTCAGAAGGCGTGATGCGCTACCCTATTCTTATTCCATTCCAAGCCTTAGTTCATTTTGAATGCGATTCCATCACCACGGGCCAGTCCACAAGCTGAGTTTTACACGCTGAGTTTTTCTCCCAGCACGTTTGATGGCATCGAACTGACCTCGAAAAGATAGGAAGCCTGGTTGCCATGAAAGGGAACCGATCAGGGTTCTAACAACACTCTGCATAGGATCTTTATAGACTGCTACTATCTATCTTATTAATTGTCTATCTTGACAATCTTATTAATTGCTGGATGACCTGAAAGCATCTTTGAGCTTTCGCCCTAGTTTCGGTGCGGGGCTATCCCAAACAAAACCCTATTGCCTGCATTATTCAAGAGATACATCGCTTGCACAGTCCTCGGAATCGATATACCCTTGAATCATTTGGAAGGGGATTAATTTTTAATTTTTAATTTGATTGGCTTTATTCCGGATGACCGGGAGTCACTCAAACACCGTCTGCCTCTTCTGCTCCTCCGTCAAAGTCATCGCTACACCCTTTCTTGACGGTCTGAGTGAAAGTCGAGCGACTTACCTTCAGTTGCATTCTATTAGCGTCACCCGTAATACTTCTGATGTTGCGTAATTACGATATTCATTGAGTTTTGGGGGCGGAAGAAGATAGTGTGGAAGACGACTTTTGCACAATGTGCTCATATTTGCCTAACTGGAGAATGTCGCATCTTTTGGCGCAGAACATCTTCGCAACTGGTTGAAAGTTTGCACTTTTTGTACTAGCCGCCACCGCATCTTTCACTCCTTCGATCTTTGCAAAGCTGGTTAGAACGGATTCACAAAAAAGAGAAAGCCTTTCAAGCTCGTCAGTCGAAATCCTTTTTTGATGGAATCCCTCGTTTTGTTTTGGCTCTAACTGATAATCGATGGGTAATTTCGTGGCAACGGCGTGTTTTCCAAGCTTCAAATACCTTATCGGAGCTCATCCTGAAAATTCCAATTCTCGGAGCCTGATTAAGAGGGAAGGGAAGAGTAGCGCAAATTTCTGGGTGGATAAAAAGCCGCCTTGTATATACATAGGCATTGTAACTCAATGTACAGCTCAACTACACTAGCCTTCACTTTGAAAAAACTCATATCCTTGCGTGCGAGCTTTTTCAATAACTTCTTATACTTATCTCAATCTCAGCACAAACGGTATTATAGTCCAGTTCTCATATTCCCTCTCTTTTAACTAAGGCACTTCAATGAGCAACTCAAGGGTTCTGTATCAAGGCACCTGAAAATTCGTGGCATTATTTTGGAATCTCCTATCGGATCTTTCCACAGAGCTGCGTAATTGCGTGGTCTATGGTAGGCTTGTAAAGTGGGCAACTTACAGATCCCTCCATATCGTCCATAGCAGCGGCTGTTCTCCTATCCAAAACAGTAGACGAAATTCATCACTTTCGCCACATTTTGCTATATGAATCTCCATCATATCACAACGCGATTGGAGCCACACGCGGAACTTGCTCTGGGTTATGCCCTGATGTTATCTTTCATAGTACGGTATTGGGATGGCACAAGCGTTTTCCTTCAAGGCAATGGACACGATGGCTGAGGGCGGGCAGTTACTGCTGAAGTCATTCGTGAAGAGGCTGAGTAGAGCGTGGCCAAAGCCTTATCGCAGCCTGACGTTGGCAGTAGTCACCCGCGTGAAGTGACCGATTCTCAAAAGGGGGGGGGGCATGTGTTGGTACTGTCGAAAGAGGTGCTCTACATAAGTGAACCACCTCCGGAAGGACCTGTGGCTGGTTTTCCCAGGAAGGGCAGGATCGGTCGTGCAACCCAATCACTCCAAAAGGAAAGTGATGCTGTATATCTGGTCAGTCACTCATGGGGTTCTACGCTGGGATTTCGTTATAAGGCGTTAATGAGGCTTACCAGCTCAACAGTGTTAGAAAATGACACCATTCGAGATATTGAAGCTTTGCTGGGAATTTTGACTGCAGTCTTGTAGCCTTCATTTAGCTCCTTCAAAATGCCTTCTCGCATAGCTCCTTCAGCGGCTATCTTCAAGGCAAAAAAGGCGATTCCCGAAACACCGTAAAAATGACCGAGCTATTTTTTTCCGGCAGGAAACCAAAAACTTGTGGGGGCAGGGCAACCCTTCTTTGCTTGTTTGCAATAAGTCGCCGATGAGGGTGGTATAAGTTATCTGATTTGGACTGCTTCTTACTGAAATAAACTTGACTCGAAAAAAAGTTGGAAGTTGTCACGAACTTTTGGGACACCCCGATAAACAGTGCCAAATCAAGTAAAGTTGAAGGGCGGGTGGCCAAGCAAGACCGAAAATTTGGCAGGACACGACTGATGATTGACAAGGGCAAAATCATCATATATGCATGTGAAACGAATTTATTGCCATTATAATTGAATTAGAAAGAATCAGTGAAACGACCTCGGGCTAAATTCTCATTTCAGGAGGTTGGGCTGGACCTCTTGCGAACTTCTCATTTCAGAACGGTGGTCGGCCAGCTCCTTGGAATGAGATATTAATGAGAAGACGGCCTCTAAGTAGCCTAGAAATCAGGAATTTTTTTGCGAGGGAGGCCAATCCTTAACAGAGCGCGAAATGATTGGTCAACTCTGCTACTGCTCACACTTCACTGTCGACTACATTGCAAATACTCCTGAGAAAACATCACTCCCCCCCCTCCCCACCTACTATTATCTCTCATGTACGTGGTTGAAAACCTCTGAGTCTTTAGTCGAATTTGCTTAATTCCTTCATTTGCTTATGGATGAAAAACGCGTGATGAGAGTTTTGCTAAAGTACCACTCCGAGTTTTTCGTTTCAGTACCTCCTTCTTTCCCTTCTTTCTGCGAAGGAAATGGGTGAGGGGGCTGGGCGTCGGAGGGAAGGAAGAGGGGAAGAGTTAAACGCCTTTGCTCTTCGCTTTTTAGGGGAGAAATGTAGCGCAAGAAAGGGGAAAAAATTAACAGTTCGAAATACTTTCACGAGCCAAGTACGACCTTCCTTGCCTTTAGCGGCCAAATGCGAACAAATACAACTCCCAGATGGGGATCCTGAAGTACGTTATGCCCAGGTATAGAAGTTGATCGGAATGGAAACGGGTCATTTGTGACATTCTCCTGAAACAGGTGACATGTTGGAGCAAGGAACTGCTCATAAAGTATGAGAGGGAAGTGTTTTGCTTTTCCTGATGCCCCTTATCTTTCTGTGGCATCTTCTCCTGTCAGATTGAGAAAAATGGTGAAATTCGAGTATCTTGCTGAATGATGGGTACTTATTCTGAAATCATAGTATGTACACTACAATCAAGAGCAAGGACTAAAATTCTGTATGAGCAATGGGAGCCATAGTATATCAGCGGACATTTTGAGCATGCCAACGCTCGACTACCGTATTCATGGTGACCATGTTAGTTCTCACGGATATCCAGATGAAGGCTGATCCAAGCTGATTCAATTTCACCGCTTCATCACATGCAACGAGAAAGAAACTCGATGGCTGAGTCACGGCTTTCCCTCTGTCACAGAACCACCTTCCTCTTCTCTAGCCTCCAAGGTGAGTACTAACTATCGATAAGGTTGGAGTGGGCAATTTTCGAGCCACAGGCAGTTCACGCACTGCAAACCGAGCTGTTTCTTAGTACCTATCCATTCTTGCAATTACGACTCGCGGACGAATACGTGGCGTAATCTCGCTCAAGGGCGGAATGCTGCAACATTGTGCATTTCACGCTGTGGAAGAAATCGCCTGATAAAGAGGTCTGAGACGAATCACTCAATGCTGAGAGAGGAACTGGGGCCTGCATGAACGCACTGTGCACAATGGAGAAAATCAGAACTCATCCAGTGCAAAGCCTGTTCTGAAAAGGCGTTCATTCAACCAATTGTTTCATTTTATTTTGGCAGCTTTCACGTCTTCTGTTCGTATATTTAAGGAAACGTTTGAAACGTTGGAAGTCTTGTAGCAACCTATGAACGATCAGTACCAAACCCTCTAAAGAAGTTGAAGAGCGTCCGGACTTCACGGAGTTCCCCCTACTCCAAGCTGAGACTGTCCCAGAGAAGTAGGTCCTATTTCTAAAGGCCGTAGTTCAGTACCCAATCTGCCCAGAGATCGCAGGATAATGGAGCAAATCGGCCCTAAGCTAGTCGTACATCCCGCAGGGATCGTAGGGCTAAAATTACAGAGCGGGTGATTCCAGATCTGGCAGAACACACTAAATAAGGAATGGTTTCAACTTTCCATGGAACTTTGAATGGAGACCTAGGTACATCGATAGAGTCTCGGATGCTGATTACGAATATGCAGATTAAAAGTGCTACGGGAGACCTCCAGACGAGTTCTGGGTGGTCAAAGTTTGGCGAAAACTCAGTTTTGGCTGTACAGCCTACTGCGATCGTTTGGCTAGGTAGTGCGCATCACGGCCTAGTGGGTAACAGGTCTCGCTCAAAGGCAAATATGCTGGTTTTGCAATCACCGTTGACAAGCGGAGTTTTTGCGTTGCGTCTCTCATATAAAAGGCTACTACTCTAACTTCGAAATCCTTTCAAGTTATCGATCTCGCAGAGCGCAAGTTAGATCAAGTAGATGCAAATCACATCCGTTTGACAAAAACTTGCTTGGCTTTCGACGTTGTGTGAATTAGCAAATGAATGAGGAAACGATCGCTACGCAAATCGAGACGGGATGTGATATTCGGTGCTCAAGAGGGGGGGGCAAAATACCGCAGAAACGAGTTTTTTGGCCAAATTATGTTTCTGGCCGAAACTTCGAATTGTCGGATGGGTAATGAGTTCAGAGAGGGCACACAGCGACCAAATCCATACCCGATCGAGTACGTCATATATTTGATCTACTTGATCTACTCGCTCTGCTGGGTCGTAAACTCGGAAGAATTTCGAAAGTTAGAGTAAAAGCTCTTATAGGAGACGAAGCCAAAAATCTCAAGCGGATCAACCCACAAGCATTTGCCTTTGAAGCGAGACGCGTTACCACTAGGCGCGCGTGAGGCACTACGGGGGGGGGGGCAAAAAAAACTAGGTTTTCTCTTACTTGACATTCGAGGCGTTGTACGAGTTACACTTCATGAAGTCTTCATCGAGATATATCACACATATGAAGGCAGCGTCCGCGATCAACCAAAGTGAAAAAACCCTTCATTGAAAACGAACGCGGAGTCCGCAATCACAGCAGAAATCCCACTCTTGCGGCTCGAAATCGACATTTGTGTTGACGGGAGGGCGATCAATCAACAACGCTGAGCTGACGCTCCTTTCCTGTTAATCCCGCCCCGATTGGTTAACAGTTGTCAGTGCTTGCTGGCATTGATATACGCTGAATTTCTAGAGTTCCGAGGCGGCGACGTGTATTGGAGAACTCACCAGAAGTTTGCGAAACTCGTCCACATGCCTTAAATTTCATAGGGTCTTATTTCACGCTCTTCCACACCTTTTCCTGCTTTTTTGATTAGTGCTTAATTGGCCACCTTGTTCTTAGCAAATGTCGACTCCCTGCAAACCTGCCCAAAAGTCATGGCGGCGCTGTCTGGGTTAAAAGAGCGAATATTCATAATACTATTATGATACTCCGCCACAGCCTTCTGGAGGAGCGCCTATCGAGAGATTCTGCCACGCGACCGTGAGTGGGTGCCTGAGATCAGCGAGATAGTCGATTTCTCCGCCACCGTAGACCACCCTATTGAACTCCGCCCGAACCAGGTAATTTGAATTTGCGGTCGACAATCGACCTTCTTGAATATTCACCTTCTCAGCGGACTCATCGCCCTTCCATTACCAGAGTACGGCAGTGTTTCTCCCAACGCCCTTTCGATTTATTGTGTGGTGGCACTCAATGCTGTAGCAGTACAAAGTTTCCAAGAAGGTACGGGCGACGACATGTGGGTGGATATTCTTCTCGAGTTGCTCGATGTAACCGCCAGTGCTCACCTTCAGTCCGTTGCCCGCGAAGAAAATATTGGTCTCTCCATTCCAGGTACGTCCGGTCCCTACCATCAACTGGCGCCTTGGCGACTGGGTGAAGATGATGTCCTGGACCGTAGCGACGTTGACGGAGCTGCTCGATGATGGAGGTCTTCCAGATCGAGAGTACTGGTCTCCAGGTAGCTATCCATGGGTGACTCCATACTAGAAGTTTCGCAGCTGTTTGGAGGTGACATGAATTCCAAAGGTCTTCTCAGGCTGCGACTGGAGATGACTTCATATTTTGGTGTACATGAAGGCGATGGGCGAGCCAGCTCCTGCTTATAGAGGAACATCTTGGGTATCCTCCGCCCTGGTACTCGTATCCACGTTCTCTGTCTGGGCTGCGAAAACTTTGTATGTTCTCCCGGCGAATGTCTTTTTTTTGCCCCCCTCCCCTGTACAACAGCCATCGTTTAGCAGCGCTTACGAGCCAAAACTGAGTTTTTGCAAACTTTGACCGCCCAGAACTCGTCTGGGACTCCGTAGCACTTTTAATCTGTATATTCGTAATCAGCGTCCGAGACTCTATCGATGTACCTAGGTCTCCATTCAAAGTTCCATGGAAGTTGAAACCATTCCTTGTCAGAGGCTGGGAAAAAGGGACAAATATAAGGAGCTCGTTGCGATGATCCCACGCATTCGGTTTTCACTCGGACTTGTTGTACTTGGGTTCGTATTATTAAGTGTTACTGCTCACGTAGCTTTGCTGCTGAAGAACGGTTTACTTGTTTCAACGAAATTTCCTGGAACGATTCCCGAGGGTCACGTTGAAAGCAAAAAGTGGACAAAACCCGTCTTTGCTCCAGTTCTTAAGGCCAATAATCGTGGCTTTCACTCAGGTTATTTTATGAGCAGCCCGCTTTTTTTACTGGTGTGCACGTTAGAGTGCACAGCTAAATTCGTTCACATTACCATGGTACTCTAATTTTGGGGCTTCGCAGGATATGCTCGTTTAGGAACCACTCGAACGGATCTACTATTTTGAAAAGGGTAAAATATGCGGCACTTCCCAAGAGGATTGCTTAATGTGGATTCTTCATCCCATAACTTAATTCTGTGAGGCAAAGCGCGCAGAACTCCCAGTTTCGTGAGACCCATATGGGACTCTTTGCAGTCCAGCAATGCTGCTGAACATTTATCCTCTGACTTTTTTTTTCGTAGCGTTAAAGGCATGAGGTATGACGGCAACCTGACGGACATGGCGCTTTTATGAACCATGAGGTTGTATGCTAGCTGACACACCAGTGACACAGCAGAGACACAGACACAGCAGAACGTCATGAAACCTCAAAAAAGTCCCCATTCCCTAACGTCGTAGGAGTCTGCGTCTGACCAGGTGGGGCTCTCAAGGAATGAGCAAGCTGAAAATGTGCTATGGTTAAGCACTGCATAACTCATCTCGCATCTGTCTTCTGTTTCACTGGCCTTAGGCCGAATAAGCTCATGAGTTAGAGTACGTATTGCGGCAAAACGGCTGTTGTTAAGTCATCACACTGTAGACAGTCAAGAAGAAAGACTTTGATCGGTCGTAGTGGCGAGACGAAACATATGGGGTTCGGAGTTGGACCTGACAAGGAGGGTGTTACAGGGCGGGTGCGCTTTTCGAAAAACGGTTTTTTGTTATTGTTAGGGGCTCATGCAATGACTGACCGAGAGTTTGTGCTTTCATTGGTCGCTACAGCCGCTATCCAGGCAAGGTAAAAAATGAGTGAAAAGAAATCTGATGGACTCTGTCGTTTTCTGGGCTCGGCCCTCTATACGCGTAGAGTCACTTGCAGACTTTGACCAGCTGCTTGAGTGGGGGGTCCTTATAAAGCGGCTGTTTTGAATCCGAAGGCGGGTGGTGAAAAAAAAAAAAAATTGCCAGTAAGTAAGTCCAACTTGGCCCGGAGTATAGTGCCAAGTAAGCGCCGTGTGAACGGCTTCTTGCGAATGGTTTCTGCAACGTATATGAGCCACTACCACAGCTCGAGCATCGATGGCCTGGCGCGATAGTAGTGGAGGCTTCAAGCAATTCGGCGGTACAGTGGGGCGGCCGGGGTGATGCGTCGGCTCCCTTGCGTGTGGCTTTTTGCATTTTTTAGATTTCGCTGTTCTCGCTTCCATTTGTGTCTGCGCATGAATATAACTCGGATATTTGCCATTTATGGGCACATTCTGAGTAGCTATACCTCATGAGTCAGTGCTATTGAAGTATTTCGATTCTCACGCCATCAGATTCGTTGCTGGCGTTGCATCCTATAGGTATCAGTGCGATCTGATGAAACGTCGCGAATTCACGTGACTTCATGGTACTGTGGTGTCAATTATAGGCAATATGGGGCCACATCTACTTTCCACTGAATTCGTTATGTATACCAATATAGGGAACGTTCAGCGCTATTCTGTCGCCAAATTGCGTGGACGCCAAGAATAGGTGTTATATTTGTGATCAGGCCACTGATTACCACTAAAAACGAATTTTCGGTCAAAACAATTGTTTTGACCTTCTTGGGTTTGCTTATTGGGTTGTCCGGGGTCATGTTAGGCGTCAACTGATACTATCGCTGTTACGAGATGCTGAGACTCCCTCACCCGACAATGGTCCGGTCACCATACAACCCGAATAAAGTCAAAAAACCAATTTTCCGCTCAATAACTATCCTCCTAGGGGTAAGCTTGTAGTCTGATTTCCTGATCACGATTCTAGACTTTATTTTCGGTTCCAGTGCCATCTGGCACCGGCATAGCGCCGACGAGAGTCTGTACATAATAACGAACTCGAACGAAAAAGCAGTTTTGCTGCATAAAAGTGGGATTGTTCAATTTATCGTGAATTTTTTTGTTAGGACCAATTATTTAGACAAACATGGATCCAAAAAATGAAAAATTGTAGAAAAGCAAAATTTTGTCCTCGGTGGGATCCGAACCATCGACCTATTTTTTACGTTTTTTTTATTCGTAGAAGCGCGCAGCGAAAATGAACCTCAGTTTTCTGGTCCTCGTATGTGCCCCTACAATATGCACAAGACCATTTTGAAAAAGCTCACCACGCCCTGAACGACCTCCCTTGTGAGTGCTGAGATTAGAAACCCCTATCCCATAGAATCCCCTACTCCACTCTTGTTTCAACGCTCTATCGCGAGACGAGATCGGCATGAAATTGTCCGCTGTTGACGTGAGCGCTTCACTGGCGCCATTCGAATGGTCGTACACCTTGCCTTTACCCTCGAGCTGTCCCAGAGTCCGCCGTTCTTGTTAGAGGTGGTCTATTTCTCCTGTCTGCGGCAACAACTGTCGTGGTCTTGATCTTTCTCGGTAAAGTCCTTCTACCTCTTCGTTTGTTTAAGACTTTGAGTTCAGTACGTATTCTGCGTGTGGTTCTGATTACGTGACCTACCCTCGCTGTCGGTGATCTTAACAATCAGCTGACTACTTAACAGTTACCTAATTTTCTTGATATTTTGCCAGCGAGGTTGCTCTCCTACCGATTCTGACAGGCTTGACTTTGTTGCAATCCACTTTGACACTTTTGTTCGCTTCTACAAAGTTGTGATAAATTTGAGGACCGTTCCAAGATTTGGATTTTTTCGATTTGAAATGGATTTTAAGCCTCGTAAAACACTGAATGCTCCCGAGATCGCCAGCAGGCCATCACATACAGTCCTCATCATTGCGGACCGGTGGGGCGTGTCAGTGCGGCTCCGTCTTCCGCGGTGATGAAGTCGTTCTGCACCAGTTGTTGAAGCGGGCAAGTGACATTACTGTATTATATCCTTCGTATTACTCGTTTTCTACCACTTTTTGTCGCATACGCGTTTCAACAAAAAAGGCTGAGAACGGCTTCAACAGTGTGCGCACTCCTACTGGCTGACACGCCCCACCGGTCCGCAATGATGAGGACTATAGCGCAATTCGCTGCGGACGGTTGGGCGTGTCAGTGCGGCTGCGTTTGGCGCGGTGCCAAACTCGTTCTCCACCAGTTGTTGAAGCGGGCAAGTGACAATACTGTATCATATCCTTCGTATTACTCGTTTTCTACCACTTTTTGTCGCATGCGCGTTTCAACAAGAAGGCAGAGAACGGCTTTGACGGGGTGACACACTCATACTGCCTGACACGCCCAACCGTCCGCAGAGAACTAATGTATATCAGGGTTCTATAACCAGTAACTCCAGCTGACATACGTAGCATCTTGCTATCGATTCACCGGCAATTCTCTCCTTGAAAGGCACGGCGTACGAAGGCAAGACGACTTATATTTTGCTCACAGCGAGAAGCTGAGCCCCTTGTCTGCGAGGAAAGCAGAATGAAAAAATGGTGTCAGGAACGTTCCAAATGAGCTCATTACTTCCTTGACATATTAGGAGCCATTCAGCGCTCGGACGAGTTTTCCAAACTATTGGTTCCTTACTCACAGATCGATATGAGCTCCGCCTGTGCACCTCCGAGCTTGAAGTGAGCTTCTATTGCACTTTTTGACAACGGAACTGAAAGTTAATCCAAATAGTAGTGCCCCAGCCAATGGAGGACGCCGTTTGCGTCTGTCGTTTCGGTCGGTACTCTGCTCCCTGACTGTTTTTCTCTGTTCTGTCGCCCGTGCTCGCGCTCTTTCTTCACCTGTGAATTGCATAGAGAACGGCCTTGTTTTCCGGTAGTATCTCCTGTTTTTCCCTCTACTGGGATCACATTAGTTCCCGCCATCCACTACTTGTAATCGTAGAGGGGACCGGTGCGTCAATCATCTGGACTGCGTTGTCTGGACAAATGCCCATGACTTTCTCATTTCGAACTACTGGACTGGAGTCTCCAAGATATTACGCTCCGAAACATGGGTTATCCCATCTCGATAGGGTGCCAGTAGTCTTTGCTCCCACAGTGTCGTTCAATGCTTACTAAGCCACTATCTTTTACACTTCAGCAGTTTAGCTTTTCGCTGCGAGACTACGGTAAAGGGCTAAAGTGGTCATATAACTTTTATTCTTATGGCTTCCACTTTTCTTCTGCAATAATACATGGGATGAAACCCCTCATCAGTCCCCTCCTCACAATTCTGACATCGAACCCTCCTGAGCACATCGCCTGAGAACCTACCATTAGTCCTTCTACTCATGTTTTTGATGTCAAATCGCCTTACTGCTTTCTTATCAGCGTTAATGGGAAATATACAAAGGTGAGTATTTTGCCTGACAACTCCATTCTGAGCGGACATGGCGGGTAGCAGACGGAAATCGCAGTGGCAACTCGCGAGCCAAGCTATTTGAGACCACTGACTGAATCGCTCATGTCGCAAAGTGTAAGCATATCCACCTCAAACCCGGCTTTTTCAAGGTTCCAAAGGAGTTCTTCTACCTTCCGTCCACTCCCTGTCGGCATTAGCACTGTTTGAGGCGTACCTGCTGAAAATTTGAGCTAGATTTTGTCGAAATTTTCCAGCGTGTGTAGATTTCGCTAGAATTTGCTCCCCGATGTTAGGTTGACGCTCCGAACACGTATAGCACAACCGCTTGGTTCAAAACCGACGGACACCCCTGTCCCAAGCGCTGACTCCGGAAAACCTAAGAGCACCAGCTCTGTCTAGGACTAGATCAAAGGGGCAGACCCTCTCAACACGATTATCACATCCAGTTGGCGAGGTAGTGCTTAGGCACCAGCGCCGAATTCGGTTCCTGCGCTGGCGCCATTCCCATGAATTCTCTTGGCCGTGAGCGTTTAGGAGGGTAAACTACTTCCGGGGAAAGTTTCCCCATCCGTCTCCGAATTAGAATTTCGACCAAGATGTGGCGCAGTTTACTGAGTGGTGCACCGAAGTGTACATACTGTTTCCCTATGGAGTCATTTTGAACTAATTCCATGGATGTTTGGTCCAGCAAAAAACCATTCATTCCCTCCTTGACGAGTCAGCGAAATGGCTTCCAGTTGCGGACTACAGGGTACAGCGCAATTTCCTAGTCGCTAAAGGGGTCTTGTG
>MU913346.1:0-22150 GCA_036418165.1 Cooperia oncophora | reverse complement strand
ATAGTATGCGAGTCGCGCGCGTTGAAGATAAAATGCCTAACACTTTAGCATCCCTACGCAGTATATTAGGTTGGCTAATAAGTAATGGCCGTTTTTTTCAATTGAAAAATTTGTTCGAAAAGTGAAACGTTTTGCAAGCAAGTTATATATCATCTGATAGGAAACTTCTCGTAGTATAAGAATATCAAAAAAGCTTTGGTTGAGGATATAGTTTTTGTGAATTTTTAGTCGTTGAAGTTGGAAGTGAAGTCGGCGAAAATTAGCATCTTCGACAACTGCCTCTATTTACGTCTACTCGAAGTGCTAAAATCGCTTAAGCTGCTCCATACATTCGGAAAAGGTTGAGGTAGAAGTCTCTCAGCAAGGGAATCTCAATAGGACGTTTGGAAACAACATAAAATTCAATTAATTCAACTAATTTCAAGAATTTCAAAGTTGGCAACCTTCACCTTGCCAATATTGGGCAGGCTCACGTCTGTTCCACCTGAAATTTCATGCTAATAGTTGAATTAATTGAATTTGAATTTGATATTCTAATACTACGAGAAGTTTGCTATTAAACGATATTAAGCTTGCTTGCAAAACGTTTTACTTTTGGAACAAATTTTTCGATTGAAAAAACGGCCATTACTTATTAGCCAGCCCACTGCTAGTGGCCCCGTTTTTCAATTGAAAACTTGGAAATTTGTTTCAAAAGTGAAAAGTTTTGCAAGCAAGCTTAATATCGTTTAATAGCAAACTTCTCGTAGTATTAGAATATCAAATTCAAATTCAATTAATTCAACTATTAGCATGAAATTTCTAAATAGAGGCAGTTGTCGAAGATGCTAATTTTCGCCGACTTCACTTCCAACTTCAACGACTAAAAAATTCACAAAAACTATATCCTCAACCAAAGCTTTTTTGATATTCTTATACTACGAGAAGTTTCCTATCAGATGATATATAACTTGCTTGCAAAACGTTTCACTTTTCGAACAAATTTTTCAATTGAAAAAAAACGGCCATTACTTATTAGCCAACCTAATATTTTTGGTGCCCTTTATACATGTCGCAAAAGAAGCGAAACAGGTGCTGACACATGACTAATCAGCCCGTCGTTGTCGAAGGAAGCCAAGAGGTTGCCGAAATTGTATTCGAAACAAGGATCCGTATGTATTCCAACGGAAAAGAAAAGAGAGAACACGATTCTCACACCGAGTGAATCCCCATCATTAGGGCTACCTAGGCATAGGGTTAGCTGATTTTCGAGTTATCGAGAACATTCTAATTCAAGTTTCTTCAAAGGGAGGGTTTGCCACGCTACAATTTGTCGATATATGGCTGCGTTTATAGTTCGCAATAGCGTCCACCAGCGACCACTAGCGTTACCGAGCGTCCGGAACGTCAGGATAAGCGGAATCGTAGATTACCTATCTAGCGACAGCAGCGCCCACCAGCGACCAGGAGCGCCCGGGGTTATGAAGCAGTTAGGAGGGTAGCAGGACACTGCCCCTATACTCCATACTCTCTACCTGTACCCTCCTCTATCCCCAAACTCTACCAACTTTCTGCTATCCTCCTATCGCTCGATGCTCTCTTCCATCGGTCTGCTACCCTCCTATCTCCTCATACTCTACCAGCTGTCTGCTACCTTACTATCGCCCCATGCTCACTAGTGGCACTGATGGTTGCTAGTGGACGCTGGTAGACGCTGCTGCTCGCTAGATCGATACCTACACTTCCCTAGCCCTCGAGACACTGCCGGACGCTCGGGACGCTAGTGGTCGCTGCTGTGTACGCTGCCAGAAAATATGAACACACCCTAAGAAAAACCGGGAGGCGGCATTGATTTGAACTTTACAGCCGCTATCGAAAATATTCGGTTTGAGTCCGTTGAAGTTCTCGAAGAACAGATTTCAGCGTAGGTGGAAAGTTGCTGAGACAAGGGGTGAAGATGCTTTTACCCACGCAATTCGGCCTAGTGGGGGCAACGAATGGAATTCAGCGAAGCTTGTGGAAGCTACTTCATAAAGATCCGAGGATTCCTGTATTCGAAGAGACTCACTTGGACGGTTTTACAAAGGTCACAAATCTCAACCAAGCCGAGAGCTGTTAAAGATCAACCAAGGGAAAAAGGAATTAGTGAAAGTATAAAACGCAGCCAAACAGCGCCTGTTTTTTTCATGTCAATAGAAATCATAAAAGTTTGACAAGCGGTTTCTTGAATCAAAGATAACAAAGAAGCAGTAGCGGCGAACGAATTACAATAGAAGGACATGTGTTGTCCTTGAAAGAGGACGTGCAATTCCAACCTCAGAACGATGATAATCTCATTTCTTTGAGAACGCCACAATAGCGGGGATTATATGCATCGGCACGGCAACAACCTTGTCGATGTTGTTGCGGATGAAAAATGCCCATGTGGGGGCATCGAGAAAAATTACCGTACAAGAAATTTATTTGCAATCCTTACGTAAACGTTTTTAACTATTTAGCTTCCAATCTCACGATGGTCAGGGTTGGGTCCCATTCATCCCTTCAGTGTATAACTGTTGCGATGAATGAGGTCCAGGGCTGACCTACAGTCTGCGGTGCGTCCTTTAGTGAGAATTCTATGTCTTACTAGAAGGCTTCGGTTCAGGAGGGAAGGAAAACGGAGCCGTTAATGAGACTGCTCTCTCTGCCTAAATATGCACTGCAAATATGTCGTGGTCGTACACATCGTTTTCAATTTTCTCCTGCCTGTATTAGTCCTGCGCCTTCGCCGCTTCCTCATCTATCGGTAAAGCATCTTCGGTTTTTTTCTTTGGCTTTACTTAGAACTTTTAAGACGACGACGTCCTTCCACTTCTCTTGAAGCTACTCCTGATTGCTTGCCCTACTCTTTAGAGTTCCTAGTACTTTCCTTATCAGATGGTCGAACGTGTTTATACCATCGCCGTCGCTGCTCACGTACGTCTGAACAGGGACCTGCATAATCGCTTCAGGGCCTTCACTTTGACCTTCTGGCAGCGGAGCTTCCAGTTCAGGCTATCAGCATCCTACTTTTCAGTAGATTAGTTCCCTCCCATGGTTCGCGGCTTATGTGCGCAAGCCCGCGTTGTAGAGCAATCACCCGTTCTAACCAGATGCCCGATTGTACATTAGCATCTTGAAAACAAAAAACTGGAGTACCGCGATGGCAGTGTCTGCGGGTTATTCCCCACTGCAATCGAATCGCGTTTATCAAGGGCTTCACTGTATGGTCCACGCTACCGTCAGTGGATAGATCACAAGATCCCCACGGCGCTCTACTATGGTACTCTTTGGTAGCTCAGGAACCTGATTTATCTCACGTTGAGCTAGAAACCATCTCAGCCAGTACTTCCTGCAATTGGTTCACTTTGTCCTGAAGCTCTTCTCTGGTGTCCGCTATCAGAGCAATGTCGTCAGCATGCAGGATGGTGCTCAGTGGCCCTTCTATGAGCTGCTTCGCCTTTCGCTTCGACAAGAGCTAGGAGGAAGAGCGCCTGGCTCGGAGCTACTCTGGTGTGTCTCAATCGTCATATCACTCTTTTCGCTAAGTTCGAAGCACAAGGGATCGGTTGTGAGGGATTTAAATCGACATCACCTTTGTGTAGACACCTGGTGGTAGTTAAACCGCCGCACTCAAGTGTCGTCTTCAGTTCACATGCAGTGACATCGGCGTACTTGGGATTGAGTTGAGTGAGTCAGCGAGGTTATTTTATTTTATTTTATTTATTTATTTATTTAATATACACTGTATGAGTGTGCCAAGAACAAACCAATACTCAACGATAAAAGCCGAGATGATGTAGGCCAGGTTCATAGGGAGCAAAGAGTTAATAATGAAGTAGGGTCCTTACCGTAGCTTGTGTTGTCCAAGAAACATAGGCAGCCGCAAGCCAAGCAAGGCTTCTCAAGACTTGAGCAACCATCCACACCAGTTGGCTATGGCGCCCTATTTATTAATGAACTCAGTCGGAAACTCTGAGGTCCGCCTACAAGCGAAAATATCTCCTGACCTGAACCGTAGGAACAACTGACTGACGGTCTAGCACAACTCTTTTGAACCTAGCTTAGATATGAACGCGCTGGCATCAGATGAGTTGTGGCCTTGTAAAAACTTCCGTTGGTGTGGAGCGATGATCAGAGCTTGACTCTGATTTACTGACGTCCTCGTTGCATACCAGTGAAATGGGGGCGATTGCATGACTTCCAAAAGAGAGCTGCCATGAGCGTTACCCTCCGCCTGGGGCACTGTGTCACTCTATCGAAAAATTTAATATAAAACTAAAATAAGACTCAAAACTTAATTGACATCTGACAGCTGGTAGTTTCCACACCTAATCCAGACAGTGTACAGCATCGCTGTGAAACACATATGGGGGTCTAATTTTCGGCTGAGGAGGGGGTCATATTTGGTCGTTGTTGGAAGAGGGAGAGGGAGGGGGGGGTCGCATGTGTGGCTTTGAGAGAAATTCTCCGCGTTGGGAAGAAAACGGTTTTTCCCCGATTGCTGACTTTTCGCGTAATTTGTCCTGTTTCATGTGCACTATATACCCCCTTCCCCCGCGCTCGACAGCAAAATTTTTGAGTAAAAGAAGCAGACTTTTACAAAATTTCGGAAAAAGTGATGGGAGGATTTGGAAAATCCAGAAATTTTCAATTTTCGCATCAGCTACTTCCTCCGCCCGCTCGAGGAAAAAACTCTGGGGGGGGGGGAAATGGAAAATGTAGGTAGGTATGTGCTAGGAAGAGGGGGGGGGGCGTACCGAAACCCTCCTGTAGGTGGGGGAGGGGGTTGTACCAACCCTCCTTCGAGAAGGGGGGGGGGTCGCACTGCACCACCATATCACATATAGCGATGCTGTACCCTGAATCCAGAGCAGAGCTCATGACACCCTATGCTGCCATTGCAAAGTTTTGCCGAGGTTTTCAAAAAGGTTTTGCTGAGACTGTGCTAGGCCAGATGTGTTATGCGTGAGGCTAGACTCTTCAAAAAACCAACGCAGCGGCTTCCTTTTTGTTGTGAGATTCTCAAAACAAATCTGAATCGAAAAAAAAATCGACGCTGGAGCGTTTATTATATAAACGCTACCACCAGCAGTTCACGAGAGGCTTTATGGGAGAACAGCTGCCATCGCAGAAGAAATCGCAAGCATTCATGCCTATCCATTTCTTCTGTGTCCTTTTGCTTCTCAACATCATCACACAAGAGTTCGTAACAGCGAAGGTATCTTTTTGAACTATCGCCCTTCTAGAGTAACTCTTCGATATCCTAAACGATCTCGACGGTCTCAGCAGACTTTGATGAGCTAGGGACATTGCCTCGTTGGGATATCATCAGCGAGGGGGGGAATGGTATTAGGTTGGTCGGTTTTTGAGACACCCTGGCTGTTTTTGAATATTATTTTTTTTAAAAATAATTTCTGGTTAGGATAACATATGTCGTCATTATCTATAACGAATTCCCGCATAGCAGGTTGCTCGACGCCTCTTTTGCAAAAATGTACAGGGGAGAGCCAAAAAAGACACTTTGGCTGAGTCACCTATCAGTAAAGGTTACGCAGCCCAGATAGAAGACGTGGATACGAGTACCAGGGCGGAAGATACCCAAGATGTTCCTCGATAAGCAGGAGTAGGCTCTGGCCCTCATCTTCATGTACACCCAAATATGAAGCCATCTGCAATCGCAGCCGGACTTTGGAAGGCCTATGGAATCCACGTCACCTCCGAACAGCTGCTATTCTTCTTGTATGGAATCAATCATGGACAGTAGCTGGGAAGCACCACTCTTGATGTGGAAGACCTCCAACATCGAGCAGCTCCGACAACGTCGCTACGGTCCAGGATATCATCTTCACCGCAGTCGCCAAGGCGCGGGTTTGTGGTATGGACCGGAAGCTCCTAGCATTTGGAGACCGATTTTCTTCGTGCACCCTGGACTGAAAGTGAGTGCTGACGGTTACATCGAACAGCTCAAGGAGAATATCCTGCCCTCATGTCGTCGCCTATACCATCTTGGAAACATTGTACTGCTACAAGAGTGGGTGACAGCACATGGAATCGAAGAGCTTTGGAAAAAACTCGCCTTACTTGGAATGGAAGGACGTTGAGTACCTGAAGAAGACAGAATATCCAAGTGTGTCACCTGACCTGAAATTCTTCGGACACCGGTTGAGGGAGGCTTGCTTAGGAGCTCAACAGGGTGGTCTACAGTGGCGGAGAAATCAACGACCTCGCTGAACTCAGGCACCGAATCACGGTCGCGTGGCAGAATCTCTCGATGGCGTTCGTCCAGAAGGCTGTGGCGGAGTATCATGATAGTGTGCAATGTGTTGCTGAATTTGGTGGTGGAAATAACCGATCAAAGTTTAATAAAGTGTAATTATATCCCCTTGAGAGTCGAGGAAGAAGAGTGCCTGTTTTGTTCTTCCCTGTAGATGAAGTGGAGTCTTCTGTGGGTTCAAATGAGGGAGGATCTAGGGTGGGCGTACCATTCTGAAGGGCGATAACTCCATTCATATTCTACTTCTTCAACGGTGATCCTAACTTTATCCAAAGAACGCTTCGAGTCCGAGTTATGCCAAAGTCATCAAAGTCTGCTATTTTTCCCCGCTAAACTACAATATTATGTGGACGTTGTTCCAGAGCCTAAACATTCTATTGAAATTGCGATCTCATTCATAGTAATGAAGTTTTTGTGGACCTTCCTTAGTTTCAAGCGTGAAAACAAAGGCATGCTTATTGGCATACCTCCAACTGGTTAGCCATTCATTCGATAAATGAACTTTGCTAGAGTCAAAGAAAACCGGTATGTTTACGAGGCACTCACAATAACAATTTCCATCAATTTCTTCACTCGAATTCCAAATTGCGATGGAAGCAAGAAGTTTATTGATGGTTTCTCAAGGTACTATGAACCTACCTATTACGGCCGGGACACTTTGGTGAGCCTTTTCTGAGCTTGCTGGAAACCGCGTTCCTTTACAGAGGGAGGGTGGTAAGTCGGAATGACCGTTCGAAATAAGGGGTGACACACCATATGGCATGAATCCCGTTTGAGATGTGATCTGGAAACGATTTGGGGAAAGTAGTCGTATGGACAAAACAGCACGTTCTGGCGTTGGAGATATTTCTGTTGAATGGACAAGAAAAAGTAGTTTTGCCGCACACCAGTCAGGAGGGAACGAGAAAAGGCGACAATCAGAAGAGCTTTTCCCCAGGCCAAACACTTCCCCTACTTTGGGGATCGAAAACATGCGACGTGCCACAACGAAATGGTTTTCATTTCGAGTATGCACAAAAAAGCAGCTTGCTACCCAACTCCTCCGGCGCAGTTCGGCGACGGGGGGGGGGGAGGGGGGTGGGGCATTTTGCTTTTTTTCCACTTTCCATCGATGTGTCGAGCCATCGAGAGCCAGCCTCACGAGGGTTGATCTGTTTTCTCAATGGATGGATTGACTCGAGCGTGGCTCCAGCTACACAAGAGTTCACAGTGTTGTGCACCAGGAGGAGTGTAACGGAACTACTGAAGCCGCAGAATTATAAATTGCCCCCCCCGGGTGCGCCGGAGAGGCAGCGCCCAATCCTCCTTTTCTTCGGTGAAAAGCCTTATTTACATAGTAATGTGTACCTTGCTATGATTCAAAAAGCACAACAATCTATGGTTCACCTGTTTTTTTCTCCATTGACATGGACATTTCTTCACCCTGAACGTCCCAAGGCGTTCAGGGTGAAGAAATGAAGAAGAGAAGCGTTTGCATGTTGTTCTGACACTTTTTTAGTTGTGAATCGACCTCGCACTATGCCAATATTAATTCAAGATGTTTCTGCCTTTCTTCCGTGGTATAGAACTGTCAGAATCTGTTCACCCTTCGATACCCTATTTCGAGATTATTTCGGCTATTCTGATCGAAATTTTCCTCCTGGCGTATAGTTGGCTTGAATTCTCTCTCCCCATAAACAACAATATCGCATATTTTGGCTTGAAAATGCATGGTGCCGCGCCATTGGTGTGCCCCAAAATAAATACCTGAAAAATCAAATGAGCTGAGAACCCGTTCGAAGAAGTAGGTTTATCCTTACACCAATGTCTTAAGTGCTTGGTGTGAAAACGTTTGGTACGTGCACAACGACCACACACTGTTCAGAAACGTTTGGCGCCGTCACCACTTCTTGCGCATGCAGGCGGGTTGGCACTTCTTTAGTGCACCGAGAGCGGGTGCGGTGTTTGTTCCAGGACAAAATCTCTAATGATGAGTGGACTGACCGGAGAGACTGACGAACATCGGTGAATGCGCTCTTCTCTATCTCTCTCTTTTATTCTTACAAGAGCGCGGCGCGGCAAGATTTTCACAAATCATTCAGTCTCCTGTAACGGAGCCAGCATCGAAAACCCAGGCAGGATGTAAAGGAGGCAAAACCACTATTTGCAGTTGATCAACCTTCCCTATCCTACTATTATATAAACGGCAACGTCTGTCTGTTTGTTTGTTTGTCTGTTTGTCTGTCTGTCTGTCTGTCTGTCCGGAAATTCGGAATCACCTGAAGAGCCAGTTGGAGGGGGCGGGTCAAGGGTGGGTTGGGTAGGGCATGGGCCAAGATGTACGGAACACACATGAACTAAGCTAAGCCCCGCCGGGCGGGGCGTGCGCACAGTTGTGAGCTACATATTTCAAAAATTCGTAGTTCGGTTCCAAAAGAGCCCCGAGAGTGGAAAAAGTGGCAAACGATAGGCAATCAGTTGGCGGACGAAATGAGTGAGACAAACCCATTCTGGGCGGGGCGTTCTATAGGTGGGCGGTGCTTGCTACGAAACTTTCAAAAATTCGCAGTTCGGTTCCAAAAGAGCCCCGAGAGCGGAAAAAGTGGCAAACGATAGGCAATCCGTTGGCGGACGAAATTTTATGAAGCACACCCTGATGGGTGGGCGTTGCCGAAGTGAACGGTGCCGAGGACAAAAACCCTCAAAACGCACTCGAAAAACCCCACGAAATGGGGAGTAAGGTGAAACTGAGCAATGGTTTGGCAGATGAAGTTAGTGAGGGATAACCGTAGGGAGTATACCAAATGGTTGGTACCGTCGGCAATAGTTCATAATTCGGTTCCCAAACACACAAGTGTAGCATAATCGCAGTGAACGGGATATGTGCCACAGTGAATGGGAGTGAAAATCAAGGGTTCGTAAATCAGTATGTTTATTTATTTGTTTATTTACCTACTATTTACTGCACAACAATTTAGGTAAATGCATATTCCTACTTCAGTTCATCCACTAATCATCCAAGGGATGGAAGGGGTATCGGCCGGCTTCGCCGGCCGATCCGATTGGCCCTCCCTCTCATGGAAAACTTCTCACCGGGACCCACTTTCTGCGTATGAGCGAAGAGGATCGCTCGGCGAACAAGTGTTTTATTCCGACTTGTTTTGTTATGATTAATCTAAATCAACGGACCGGCAGACAACTCGCCTCTACTTGCGTCCGGCTCAACGCAGCAGATTACGACTTGTATCGCTGGAGCATACCCCAATATCGAGCACCTCTGAGCAACATAAGTAAGTACCAGTTTGCCATGGTTACAACTAAAGTCTTTGATGAACAAACTCTGAATTCTTGGGAGCGGGACACTCGGGGTGGTGTGAGTATTGGGTGCAACGCAGCTTAATGCCACATATTCGAGTACTCGTTATCCCTGCGACTCGTATACATAAGTGTGGAGGGTTCATCTGCCTTCGGATCATTCATAATGGAGCTTGAATCGTATTGTTAGACCATAAAAACGGAAACTATCTCTCTTGCCACTGTCCTCGATAACGTTTCTCATAGGGTGCATACAAGTGTATAGAAAAAAAACAAAAAAGAGAAAAAATCCTTCTCTCTGATTAAGAAGTGAGCTCGTGAACAAAGCGGATCTCGTCTCAAACGCAGCAAACATCTCTTGACCTTTTCCTTTTGCCTATTTTTCAAACACTCTTACCAGCGTACGATCCCAGAGTTATGTCCGATGCCACGTTAACACGCTTCCGGACGCGTACACACAAGTCATAACATTTTCTTCGCAGCGCGTTTCATATGTTTATTTGGCATCTGTATTAGGCTTCACTTTAATTACTTGGATACTTAGAACTCTTGTTCTTCTCAGCCGGTTCTCATAGCAACGAGCCACCGTTTCCCTCCATCGTTCGCGATCTCAGCGTTTGTGAGTCTGGATGCCAGGTTGTTCTACAAACTTCGAGTTTATATCAATAAGTCTCTCTCACGGGTTGGCAGTGGTGTCCGCAATTTCTTGCGTCTCCGCGTCTCTCAGGGATACCAGATTGTATGCGAGCTGTGTCCAGCCGTATCGCTCCGTTACGTCTGAACGAACATGTCCAGACCATCTCTTCTTTGCATTCCACGTGTACACTACGGCATCAAGGATGCCCGACATTGAGCGCATGTCTGTACTGCGCAGATTATGACATCTCTGCTCACGGCGGTTGATATTTAGCAGGGTCCGTTCCAATGCTCGTTGGGCACGTGTCAACATCAAGGTAGACGCCTTGTTCTCTGCCCACGTCTCGGATGCGTAACAAAGTGCAGGCAGTACTGTAGAGTCGAATAGAGGCAGCTCGTATTTTCCTGTCCGAAATGAGCTGGGCCGCCTCTCTTATGCGTCCCATTGCCGTCCAAGCGCATTTTTTGCGTCTCATAATTTCTTCGCGCAAATTGTTGTCCATGGAGATGAGTCGACCAAGGTAAACGTAACGGTCGGTATCCGGTAGAGCAGTGCCTTCGAGAGTGATGGGTGACGCATCTGCCCACTCATTGCGCATGACCTCGGTCTTGCTCCGGTTCATCGTGAGGCCGATAGCTTTGCCGACGTTGTTCAGTTCCTCCACCATCCGCTGTAGCTCTGCTGAGTTTTGACTGATAAGGACAATGTCGTCTGCGAATCGTAGGTTAGATAGCTTCTTTCCGTCGACGTTGATGCCTTTATCGTCCCAGTCGAGTTGCAGCATCGCGTGGTTGAGTGCGGTGGTGAACAGCTTGGGAGAAATCGTATCACCTTGTCTGCCTTTTTCGATCGGCACTCGTAGCTCTCGTTGAAAAATGCGGATGGTGGTAGATGTGTCCATGGTGCATTTTTCCAGCAGGTTTATGTAGCACGGGTCGACACCAGCATGGTGCAGCGCATTCCAAATAGAGTTCAGTTCCACACTGTCGAATGCTTTCGTATAGTCGATGAAGCAGAGGCAGGAGCGGCTGCTTGTATTCCTTGGTTCGCTCGATCAACTGCGTGACAGTATGGATGTGGTCCATGCAACAGAAGCCCTTGCGAAACCCGGCCTGTTCCACTGGTTGATAGTCATCCAGTTGTTTCTCGAGCCTGTTGAGGATTACCTTCGTGAACAACTTGTATGGCTGCGAGAGGAGGGCGATGGGGCGGTAGTTCTTCATTAGGTCGCGCTCGCCCTTCTTGAACAGAAGAACCGTGCTTGACGTCTTCCACTGGTCCGGGACCTCTTGCGCGTCCATGTACCTGTTATAGCGCCTGGTGAGCTGTTTTATGACGGTGCGGGACGCCGACTTCAGAAAGTCTACTGAGATGCGGTCAGGTCCTGGTGCCTTCCCGGCTTCATTTGACGCAAGGCGTGTTCCACCTCCCATTCTTCAATCTGTGGTGCGTAGGTGCAGGTATGCGCGGAACTGGCATCGTTGAGCGGTAGAGATGTCTGCGGTCTGCCCATCGCGTCTCGCGTATGGTGGTGACCGAGCGAGAGTCGTTGATGTCTCGACGACATCGTTTGAGACTCGCTCTCGCTTCCGCCGCTTCCTTCAGTCGAGTATTCTTGTAACGCTGAATCGACTCCTTCACTGCGATGCGGCACGCTTTGTTGATCACGGCGCGCTCCAATGGTGTTGATGCAGGGTTACGATGGACGACAGCGCGTTGCTGTAGAAGTGCGCGAGCCTTGTCGTCAATCCTGCCATTCGAATCCGTCCTTGTTGTGATAGCCGATGCCATAGCGCAATGTAGAAGTCCTTCTATGAGCATGGTATAGTCTTGCGACAAGTCTTGCGCCTCCTGCCACGTGTAGTGAGCGGCGGCCGTCTCCATGGCGTTTGTGTCGTAAGTGGCAGCCACCCGCGATCACGGTGATGGGATGGCGTCGGAAAGTCAAGTTGTCAAAAACACAACGCTTACACGCGTCGTCGGTTCTCGATTGAGACGATTTTGTTGCTTGCTATAGTTCGTCCCAAGTGCGGAAATGGCTCCACACGTGACGTCGCAGCAACTCACTTCTGTAGTGAGAATGTTGTTCGATGAGAAAATGTAGAATGAAGAAGAGAGAAGAAAGAACGAGAATGGGTACGATTGAAAGAGATGAGTTCCATTCGAGTTTGCCGTTTTTCGTTTGTTTCTCGTTCCATGTGGTCCCAGCCGCTGTCGCTGGCATTTCTGATGGATGATTGCGTTTATAAGTTTATGCAAACGAATATTGTAATAAGACGTTCCTTTTTATTAATTCCTCTAATTCCTTGCAAAACGCGTTTCTTCTCCGTAGCTGTTGAACGTTGCATTATCGAGTGGAAATTACTATGGAAAGCGCTTGTCATGCGTAATATACGTTGTATCGCCAGTGAGCTGGCCGATCTTTGGACGACACAGTGCATGAGCCTGGTAGTAATCAACCAACACCTAACGTTTTTAGTCCGCTCAATTGCTCGAGGAAAGTTATGTGGCATCGTTCTTCTGGAGGTGTTTACTTTGATCTTTGTTTTCCTAGGAGATCGATGCATACGAACGATAAGCTTTGGAGAGCGATGACATCGAAACGAAGTCTTTTACTAGCCTCCATTAATATGGTTTGGTCGGCTATCGAGGCAATGGTGCGACAGTTGTAGGTGCAGACTCGTAGACAGTCCCCATGCCTCGAAAGCTTTTCGTCCTGTGCACTCCAAATCCTGCGGCGGTTTTTGTCTGCAGGTCCCTTCAGGTCGCCGTTTGCTCCAGTGCACGTAGAGCTCGTGCTTCCTTCTGCGCCGCTCCGGACCCTCTGTGTGCGTGTTGTAGCTTGTTTGTTTACCAATCCTCGGGTAGCTAACCCTTTGAGGTGGTATCTACCCCCACTGTTGGCCGGGATATTCCCGTTTCGCCCCTCCGCCACTTCGAGGCCAGTGGTAGGATTTGGAGGGAATTCATGCTTCAAAGGTATCAAAACATGTTTTCTGGGCAAAGAATACAAATATCTCATAGAAAAGTGAAAGAAACAGATGAAATTGCTGATTATCGGTTGAAAAGTAACGAAATATGCGGAGATTCTCGCACAACGGCGGTCCGGAATGTGTCGAAATATGCAAAAAGAAGACGGAAAAGCCACCTGTTTAGAAACTTCTCACTCGCGTTGTGGCGTGCACCTCTGCGACTGGAAACAAATGCGCCTCATGCCCAAGAAGAGGAGGAGGCGGTGCAGTGGCAAGTGACAAGCATACCACGCCCGCGGGCGGAGGGTAGATTCCGGAACGACTTCCGACTATGCCAACCAACCCTTCTATTCTCCGGGGTGGATTGTGACCAAATCCATCTTAGAGGATGAACATCCCGTTGTGCAGGCCACATTGCATTCAGTAAACCACTACGATTCTGAATGGGTGAGCATGAGAGCATTATGCCCCACGTTGGGAAGTGATTGACCATTGAGAAAAACTTTATCCTTTTTATGCTTTGCACCCCCACATTCCAACTAATATAATTACATAATTGTTCGACACTTACAAGTTTATTCATTCTAATTATTGCAGGAATGTGTGGATCGTGGACAGGCAACGATATGTGCTGCTCATGAGGAAGAGGGCAACTGTAAAAGACCCGAATTCGAACCGCAAATGAAGCTACTGTGCAGAAAAACTTGTGAACTCTGCGCTTGATTTTCAAACCACTGTTGTGTTAGAGGCATGCTGCATGTTGAAAATGCATTCGTAATAACAATTGACGATCTTGATGGGATAATAAAACCTTTTGGGCTTCTAACTTCGACGTGGTATCGTTCCACCTAGTTTACCACATTCTGGACCGCATGACACACACGGTGTGTCACACGTTGTCTGCTCAATGTGTGTCACACGTTGTCTGCTCAATGTGGCCGCGTGACAACATGGTGTGTCACGGTCTTCAGAAGCTAAATTTTCCCTGTGTTTCGACTGTTGCGCAAATTCATTAAATTGTTATACCTCCCTGTTGGATCATGAAAAGCTTTCGTAGTTTATTCATAAAGCATTATTTCCGAAGGGTAGCCAACTCATAAAACTATTATGCTCTATAAAGGCATCGCACCCAGAACAATTCTCTGATAGACCGATCTACTGAGGCCATTCGGTGTCGATCGTGATTGTGACACACGCTTAAGCGCCTGCTCTATTTGGCGCCACTGGGCGCCGTTTGGTGCCGCGGCTTTTTTCACTAAATTGAGTTCGAAAAATATGCGTTTGAGGGGTGATCAAAGGTTCCCATTATAGAACTGACAACATTTTCGAAGCTGGCGCTATTTGGCGCCAGTTTGGCATTATGACATTTCTCACCGAAATCGATCTTTTTAAGGGCAGCTCCCGCGATAAAAGTGTCATGGATAGTTGCTGTTCAGTTATGAAACAGTAGCTGATAAGTAATTCCCCAAAGAAGAAAAAAAGCAAGAAGAGCCCTCAAGAACACCATAAACAAAATCGCTCCCTGACAGTCACACCTCCCTGCGGTCTCTGTGCAACCCCTAGCTCACAAACAGCTTTATCGCATCTCGCAGTAGTGGATAAAAAAAATTTCAAAACTCCGCGTACGAAGTTGGGGTTACGGTAGCGTGCATCTAGTGCATGTCGAGCTTTTGCACCACGAAAATTGCATCACTCGTGATTTTTACGCGTTTTACCTTGCGAGATGGGTTGCAGTTGACTGCATGTGCTCCTAATGAATAAAATGTAATAAAGGAGAGCAGAATTATTTATGGGCACGAGCGCGGTCAGCGAAAAGGACATGCATTCCGATTAATGCCCGCCGCCCCAACAAAGAACAACTGAGCTGCTCTCCGTCGGAGGGCATCTAGCAATTGGGCGGTCCACCTGCGCGGGCTTTAGAATAGAACGCGGCGAACAACCTTGTACCGGTTTCGCGGCAAAAAATTCTATGGGAGGGGCGCTATAGCGCAATATAGGTTCAGTGGTTCCTCCTTTTTTCCAGTGACTCCGCCTCCAGACTCCGCCTCCAATGCCCGGCTTTCAGTGAAAAACGAGATTGCAGGACGAAAAAGCATGAAAATCGTCACTTGTACGATCGTAGAGTTCTTATCGGTGAATCAGCTGTGCGTATGAGGGCGTAGTGTGGGAGATAGAGTTAATTGGGCACGTACAAACTGGGATCAAAATGGGGTTCTATCTAGGGCAGGTGGCATGTTTTTGTGCTTTTTCTTCTGTCGAGTTACTCATCCCCTTGTCATTTATGTGGGACCACCAAATCCACCATCTGAAATGGCGAATAATCGCGGGTTCTGCCTTTAAGCCGCCACGGATAGTTTGGGATGTGCTTAAAATTCTAATGAAACCTGAGTGAATGGCGTAGCCATAATGAATTCGAGACTCATTATACATGGCTGCTTATAGGAAAATCAGGAAAATCAAAATCAAAATATAGGAAAATCTTCAAGAAGAATCTCTTGCCGCCGACTACGGCTCTTACAGTTAGTGAACCACCATAGTAGTAGTAGTAGTAGTGTGAGACTTCTTTTGTTGAACTCTCACGAGGTTGCGAAACACTTTATTGGTTTACCTACGTTCTGGCCGAAACGACTTCATCAGAGCTTGGGAACGATCTAATGCACTGGGGTTTTTTATTCAAGCGGCTGATTACAAGAAAGTCCGATGTTGAACACATTCTTCGTGGAACGCGCCATTCCAAATTGTACCGTCATTGTACTACCGAGAAACACCACCCAGTTCGCGAGCAGCGGTATTTTTTTTGCTCGAAGGCCGCGTGACCTGGAGGGTATAGGACTGGCTGACCTGCACAGCCATTGGACGCAAGTGAGTTGCTCCATCGCCATTCCAAATTGTCTAAAGTTAGGCTGCGCCTTTCATTTTATTGGGTTGGCCCATAAGTGGTGGCGTTTTCTCTTACACGAAGTTTTGGGAGTAGAAAAGTAATAATAAAAAAGAAAGAATAAAAAGAAGAAGAAATAAAGAATAATGGAAGAATATATATGAGACTAAATAATATAGAATGAAGAAAGAAGGAGTTTCACCATTGTGTTTTACTTTGCTTATTGGATAGATTTCTGTTCAAAGGCCACCGTGTTTGGTATCCCATTCTTCCCTGATTTTCGTTGAATTTTAGATCCCCAAAAAGTCGGTCGGCACCAACGAGTGTTTTTGACATCATATTTTTGCACCTAATTCAGGCTCCAACAATGCAGAAGCAGCTTATAACTTGTACCAGTTTGGCTGTCGCGCACTACTGCGCGCATGGTTAACATGGTACTGGTCACTGTCGGGATTACTGTGTTGCCCACTAACACTTGGCTTAATTCCCATGTTTCGAAATACGGCCGATTGTATTGCATTTCTCTTTTTTAATGAACATTTGCCAGTGCTTATCAAAATCTGAGAACAGCCACCATTTGTTGGAAATAGGACAGCCTAGCGGTTGAAAGAGATTCGATGGTAACAATATCAGAATCCAAGTGAAATTACGTCCTAGTACTTCCACTGAGCAGCTTTCATATATCTGCATATATATAATTCCTCAATGGCAAACAATTTGAGCTATTACTTTTTGTCGAAATCGTGGATTTAGCGGTCGTTCCAACTACATCGCTGAAGAATAAAAACATCTTAACTCACCACGGCTTTGCCCATTGATTCTGGGCTACAATCGTAAAACCAATTCCTGAGCTAGCGTGCTAGAACACAAATCCGGTTAACCACCATCGCCTGTTATGAATTCTTTAAGGCTTTTCCTCTCAACTATGGCATCTTATCAGCCGATGGCAAGCTGTATGACTATCGGCCAAACCCACCCGATAAATGTCCCATCCTGGCACTCATATTCTACTCCTTGAACTTCTACAGTCGTTGTGCCGCTCAATGAAGTTGGTGAGCGCTGACCTTTGCTGAAAGCCCTTATGCTTTTCTTTACTGCAGCTGTTTATCACTTCCTGCCAGCCATCACGCAACAATGATCCTAATGCTGCCCGCCACATCACTGGCCTTGGAAGCAACCTATATCCGCCGCGTGAACAGCGGCTATAAGTGGTGGCCTTCTCGTTCTAAGCCCCCTGTGGTATCTTATCACCTGTTATCATGGCCCGTAACCCACCAATAATGTTCCCATCCTGTCCCCTATCTTGCTTCTTGGAACCAAAGTCCTAGCGTCGCTGTGACGCGTGTTATGGAGTTGGCGACCCTCGCTTTCTAAGACCCCCTATGGTATCTTATCAGCTGTTATCAATTCCTGCCACCCACCAATAATGTTCCCATCCTGCCCCTATCTTACCTCTTGAAACCAACGCCCCATCGCTGCTGTGGCCCGCGCTATGGAGTTGGTGACCCTCCCCTTCTAAGCCCCGGTATGGTATCTTATCAGCTCTTATCACTTCCTGCCACCTGACCATAATGTTCCTAGCCGAACCCCTACAATCACTTATGAATTTGAGCCGCTTTATCGCTATTTGCAAGGAAGTTATGATTCTTCCGTCAAAACCACAAACATTACACAACCACACTCACACAGACAGACAACTAGCGGATTTATATTAATAGTAGGATGGTGTGTGGTGGTGTGTGGACCAAGAAAAGATGCTTCTGTCGACACATTGAAGTTCCTCCAAGCGATTGATAGTTGGGAATGAGGACCCATAAATGTGACGACGGGCACCCACTCTTTGAAAGTGACTGCCAGAAAAAGGGCGCCCCCCATGCACAAAGTTTTTTACCACTTACATCAATTGTGAGCCTACCACTTCCCGTTCTCTGGCATGGATTGCCATGAATGAGCTGCTTTAGTAGGACTCAGTAGCGCAGCACGTTCGACAGTTGTCTGTGAAGTCTCAACTCAGATTTTTGATTTGCTTCAAAGGCAAGCCACGCGATCATTTGCCATCACAGATAGTGGACTAGGAGTTCGCATATAGACGACAAGGTTCTGAGTAACTCGATAGTAGAGAAAAAAGCAGAAAAACATGCCAACTGCCCTAGATAGAGCCCTATTTCGATCCCCCGTGCTCAATTAACCCATCTCCAAAAGTAGGCCCCCATCCGCATAGCTGATATCCTACGAGAACTATACTACCGTACAATTTCCACGACCTTTTTATGCTTTTTCATCCTGCAGCTTTACTTTTCACTGAAGCAGAATCTGGAGGTGGAGTCACTGGAGAAAAGGAGGCGTCACTGAACCTATATTGCGCTATAGCGCCCCTCCCCCATAATTTTTTGCCGCGAAACCGGTACAAGGTTGTTCGTCGCAGACCACACTACTCTCTGACCCCAATTTTCAACTTTTGTACCTGATCGCTGACCGTGCCTTAACTGTTGAGCGCCTTCCTGATAGACATCGTTTCTCGGCCATATTTCAATCGAATGAGCCTCTTTGTTTCAGATTTCTAATTAAGTGGGAAAAGGAGAGTATATCAAAAATGCGCAACTTCGTCGACTTGACATTGATTTGAACACTTAAAGCAAGGAATAGATTTTACAGAAAAGTCAGGACTCTGCGTTAAAGGACAATATTTCTCTATCAACAGTGCCGAAATCATTGGTGGAATACACGCCCTTGACGGAAATTCTATGATAGAGTAAACGCCATTACGAATGGGCCAACCCAATACTTCAGTTTAGAAATGTGAAGCCATCCTCAAATAGCCACCACGACTTTCCAGGGCCAGCCAATGCCCAAAGAGTCCACGTTGCTAGTTGTCAAAAGAACCCCAAGCAATAATGCTGATATCAAGATCAGGGGGCTTAAAGGCAGTTGGCACCATAAATCTCCAAGACGAGTAGTGTTAATGCGCCTGACAGGGGGGAATTCCGTAACTCTGAGCAGGCGCTGTGTAGCGCCTTTTGCGAGGAATGTACCCTTATAAGGCCCTATCAAACTACAACATACTCAAACTACAACATTTCACTTCGTTTTTTCGTCATTTTACTACTATATAGAGCCTGCTAGCATTTTAGACCGAGTACCAAATTATCGTGCTAACTGCTGTTAAGGTTCACTCGTCCTGATCTGTAGTCCATTCCTTGAACCTCTCTTGTTCAGCACTATGAGTGCTATATGAGCACTGTAATCGGTCTAATCAAAAAAGCAGAGCCGTTGCCCTGTGAGAGGACGATAAACGGAGCCAATTGGCGTTGCGGGGACCATTTCGTCTCTCAAGGGAGACGGACTGGTCAGACTGTGTTCGCTTCACACCGGATGTTATTTTCTAACAACGAACTTAATGGAAAGCCACTTCAAATGACGAGTAGGCTTTTCGGGGTCATCTTTTGGGAGAGTCCTTCATCAATCACCTTGAGTATTCTCTCTCCATCGACCATTTTTTGAGAACGCCTCTATTTCTTCTCTAATAGAAGCCTGCTGAAAAGTAGTTGAAAGTCGCTAACTTGATTGAGATGCACTCCTGAAAACTAGCTTTTTGTCGCGAATCTTATCCTTTCCCAGCACTACTCATTTTTCACCATTCGAATCATTTCAATGAGCTCTAGAAGCTATAGCATGCTAGAGATCTGGCACTTTGACTGACTTGCTGCTGCCTCTTCTTCTTGGTTCTTGGCCGTAACGAACCCTCTGAGGGCAAAAATTCTTGGATCATTTGCAAAAACTCCATTCCTCTTTGAATAGCAACAGCACGTCATAGTTAAGCTTTTCATTCTGAATATTCCAGTATGGCGGGGTCTTCCCATTGTTTACTGAGCGCACAGACCTACTAAGAACATGCCTCGCCATTTCCCTGCAAAATAGAGCCAGCCATCTTCGCACACTGCCATCATCTGGTTATTGTTTGACAGCCTATCCAGTACTGCCAGAAATCTTTTTCACTGTGCATATCAGTTCGGCTGATCCCTGCGGGACTAGCGAAGACAGACAGATCGAATATCGCCCAGATGTCGAAGCAGCTTATCAGATTTCGCCCAGATGCTAAAGTAGCTGTAGTATGTGGTCACAAGTGGAGTGGGAGTGATGCAAAGTTGATAGGATCACCAGCGATTCGAGAAGAACAGTCAAAATCACTAAGGGTTCTGGATTATTTGTCAATAAGCGGAAACTTAGTAAATCTTCAGTTTTTCACGGATGAATAGCAGGTGTTTTGACTTTTTGAGTCTTCGTCTGAGCAGCTCTACAGCTGCATGAGAAAAACATTGACTATTCGCAGTGTGACTTGGTTTCCTCAAGCATTTTGGTGCTGGAGATTCCCCTACCGCCTAAGCTCTTTCATTCTGCGATCCTGTCATGTTAAATACCGTTCCGTACGTTTTCAAAGCTTCACGAAATTCGAGAGACTCATTATGCAGATATTTCGGGATACCCACCCTTTGGCTGAGTCTGAAACTCGGAAAGTTAAGACCTCTCTCAAACGTTTTAATGTTTTCGAGCTGAGATCAAGGGGAGTCATGCTACTACCTATAGTTACCTTGGAGTGTTCCATTGGTCTGGTAAAACTACGAAGAATGTCGTTGGGTATTTTGCACGGGCAAGATCTTTTTAGTTTGTGTGTCCATTACTGGCTCTGTCGGAGGCCAAAGTGCTGAGAGGTGCACTAATAAGGTACCCCAATTTCGTGAGGTTTCAAAGACTCACTGGAACCATTCATCATACTTTACAATATCTTCTGTTCTTTGAGTAAAAAAAACAATGACTTTCTATTTTCAAAGACTTGTTACTGAAACAAAGACAAAAGGTAGGGGGAGGTAAAGAAATGGTCAAGACTCTGAGTTGGTGAAACCTTTCTCAAAGAACGCGGGAGCCTTTTCCCAGCCCCAGGAGCCCTTCCTTGGTCCCTAGGAAAGGATGGTTGGTCCATGCGGTCATTCGAAATGAGATGTACACTGTCTGAAGCGCCTACCTGACATCTACTGAATGATTGTCTAAACAGGCTGTGAATACCTGGGTATTGTGCTGTCCAAGAGCCTCGGTATCTGAATTTCTCAATGGTTTGAAAGCAGAGCCCACAATCTGTTATAACTGCCTGAGCTCATCATACGGAGACATATGATGAGGAGGGTAAACTGTAACGAACAACCCTTTATAAGTGTTATGACAGAAAGTGGTAAGGTAGAGGCGGGAAAGCACAAGGTTGCTCAAGTGACCGCCCACAGTGATAGATGTCTTATCTGCGCTCTCCTTCGTTTGCATGCTCTCTCGCTTTTTTTCTGGCCTCTCTCCGATAGCCACATTGATTGTTTGTCTTCAGCGTGGCACCAGGGCCTTAATGAAAACTTCTCGACCGTTTCCTCCCTTTTTTCTTTACGAAGAAGTCAACCAGTACATACAGTTCTGCTTCTCAGCCTTGCTACTTACAAACTTTTCGCTGGTTCATCGCGGTGTCTGCCTTTAACAACAATTTCTTTTGAAATGCACTGTGGTCTTGATGTGGAGGTGATGCCGTGCCTCAATATAAATACGGCGTTAGAAGCAGAATAATTCAGTAAAAACTTCTTCTTCTTACGCAATCCGTCTATAATATTCCACCGACCACTGAAACGCTTCCTCATGTCCTCCCGGCTATATGAGGAAAAAAGTGGAAGGACAGTTGTAAGGATTGTGACGACAACAAAATATGTCAGCTCAGGTGTGCAGTTATTTTATAATGTGCCAACGGCTATTGCGGAATGTTAGAAACGAATTACGTGACACCCTGCAAGTCACAAGCAGTACCCGCGCTCAAGCAATTCGTGGGTGTCTTTCCTTGTCCAGATATTTTATCCTTCGACTCTGAGATTATCCACTTCCGCGGCTTCACAATAAGTAGCGAAGATGAGAGAGATGAGGCCAAGAAGCGATGACGGTAGGACAACCCTTTTGCTGACACGAGTAGCGAGTAAGTACGGAAATTTCGTTCAATGAAGTCTACCACGTCCTTACACAAGGTGTTCTCTATGATTTTTTTTCTACCTATTTTCCATATGGAAGTCACTTAG
>MU913345.1:15269-28008 GCA_036418165.1 Cooperia oncophora | reverse complement strand
AACAGTAACAATGACATCAACAACTTCGCACAAGAGCGCATCATGGGCATTCAATGCTGTTGGGGACCTTCCAAGTACCGTTAAAGAGTTCCCTTTTCTGCAGCAATACTATCGAATACGAGAGACGCCTACCGAGCAATTTCGAACAAAGTCGCGAGTACATGAAAGCAGTAAATATTCTATGTCAGAAAGCCAATTTTCAGGACGCACCCGAACTGATATAATGTCCCAACCTTATGTAATATTATACAGGCGAATAAGACTTATACAGGTGTACTACAACAGGCATATCTTTAAGTCCTCTAACAGTAATGAGAGCCAGTTCAAAAACGAAGTTATTCTCTGGGATAGACGGCAATGGTGGCAGGAGACCACGGTTGTCTTCGACTATGCCCAGACCTATGTACATCAGAAGAGCCTCATCATTACACTACGTGTGAAAGGCCTTAAACAAGAGCTTATCACTGGAACGGAAACATAGGGTCTCGTCCACTACAGACGACACCTTGCACCCAAACCTAGTGCTTGTCGAAGGTCTGCTCATCACTTATCGATCAGTATCCTATGATCCTTCCAGCTCTCGGGAATCGAAGTTCTCAGCAGACAAGGATTTGCTCATGTATGGACCATCCAGTTCGTATCCTAGCTTCCTGAAATGGAGCTGCAAAAAATACCAACAGCCAAGATTGGAGGAAACGTGGCCGGAGCTGAACTAAATTCCAAAGTTTTGAGAGATAACATTCAAGATTCCTCACCTGTAATAGTCTCTGGTACCAACACCTGAGATAACCACAATTTTGTCGGATCCGTGCTCAAAATAAGCGATACGGGCAGCTTCCTCCATAAGAAGTTGACCGAAACCCTCAAAAGAAAGAATATATGCTTTTTTCTTTCGAACAATTCTATTTCTTGTTTATTTTATTCCTTTCAAGCTCGCGACCTTCTGAATCGAATTCAACAGACTCTTTCGAATCGAGTTCAACACACTCTTCACACCGGACATTTTGACCACATCACGCTAGGTTTTGCTGGAAGCCGCGGTCCGGTGACCACACCATTTCAGCGCGGTCATGCTTTTTTCATCATTTTAGAGCTTCTGATAATGTAATTTTCTGCACCTACGGTATCTTACAGGAGCAAGCTCATTGAAAGGCATCGATCTACCAACACATAGAAACTCAACTTGCGTTTGTCTTCCCTTCTCTAGACTGCTTCAAAAGCCATCAACTCCACCGAGTGTGAGAGATGCCACCCACCTGCATAGGCTAAGCCCATTTTCGTAAAATGGCTCAATACAGCAGGCAAGTCTTTAGCAGGTCAGAGTCGCTCGTCGCTTGCCGGACAAATATGATTCGGTCCGAGCGAACAACATGAACGGCAGTGGCTATCGCGGCCAGGTGTAGAGAATGAGAGAACAACAGTTATTGTATTAGGCGCAGTTGCGCGAAGGGGCATTTTGCACTTTCGTTGCTTCACTAGTTCTGGTTTACAAGTCTCACTCTGGTGAAACCTGTGAACTCTTGTGAAGCTGGAGCAAGCTCGTCAAGCCATCATGGTAAAACCTGTCAACTAGAGAAAGGCTGTCTAGATGGGTCGACACGTCGATGGGAAGTAGCAAAAGTGCAAAATGCCCCTCTCCCTCACGTCACTGAGGTGCTCCTACTTAACAGTTTGTTAACGTAAAGAAGCCGAAAAGTAAACAAGAAGAGAATTATGTAATATCAAAGGATTCCTGAGCTTCATTATATTGTAAGTCTTCTTCTGGGTTGATGGAATGAAACTCTTCTAAGTCTTTTATTTCTCGGCGACGTTTCGGGCCTTAAGCCCTTCTTCAGGTCTACAAATATCACATATGTACAAAGCCTACACCAACAATCCTACTATTATACGCAAGATATTCGAAGAGGGAAAGCAATCAATTAATTAACAACTGACCGACTTCCTACAGGGGTAGGGCCTGGGTTGGAGTGGGTCCGGGATGGAGTGGGTCGGGAGTTTGCTGCAAGATGGTTGAATGATGGGCGAGAACAAGGAGTACGCGACATTGACTCTACCTCCCCAGCTGTCCTTTCCTATAGAAATGAGACAGCTAGAAAGGCGAAGCAGTGGCAAGATGGTGATACACTGCTATTTGTCATATGTCACGTATCACCAGTGATGTCACATCACGGTGCAGCAATGAGCTCCATTGTCCTTCTTAACTCCTCCCTGTTGTTGATCGGTGGGTTCCTTCTTCGAATTTCCAACGCCTCCTTTATTTTCCTCTCCACCGGGTCACATATGTTCCTGTGGATTACGCGCACCCTGAGTTCAGGGGCACGTTCGTTCGTGTGGCGCGAGGAACGGTGTCTCGAGAAGGGATTATCCGGATAGCTGGCTGGGTTCCGGAAAGCCCTTAGATGTTCATCAAGCCTCTTGTAGAGTGGTCGTCCAGTTTCGCCAATGTAGAATTCCGAACATGACGCACACTCCACTTCGTACACGGTATTCATTAAGAGGCAGATCTTTCGTTCCTCCTGGCAGTATTCACAGTTTTCGCGGCCACATCGGTCTTCGTATATTCGTGACGACGTGAGGAGACGACGTAGTGTTGGCGGTGGTCGAAATATCAGGCGGATTGGCATCCCCGACCTCTTTATAACACGATTTACATCCTTTGCAAAAGAGTCTGAGAGGTAAGGAATTATGAGTGGGACGCCTCCTGGTGCCTGATATGGGCGCCAGCAATTTACGCGTCTGCTTCCATAGCCGTTTTCTTGAAGTACACGCGTCACTGTATCCATCACTACAGGAACATTTGTGGACGTCAACCTTCGAGCTGTTGTCAAGGCATTCTGAACGATATTCCTCTTCATGAAAAGAGGGTGGCAGCTTCTCGAGTGGATCAGGATGTTCTTCGAAGCAGGCTTCTTATGCCACATGGAAAATACATTTCCTTCCGACAGTTTCACTTTAGTGTTCAAGAAGGGCAGGAAACCGTCGTGTTCAGGTTCCTCGACAGAAGCTGCCACCCTCTTTTCATGAAGAGGAATATCGTTCAGAATGCCTTGACAACAGCTCGAAGGTTGACGTCCACAAATGTTCCTGTAGTGATGGAACAGTGACGCGTGTACTTCAAGAAAACGGCTATGGAAGCAGACGCGTAAATTGCTGGCGCCCATATCAGGCACCAGGAGGCGTCCCACTCATAATTCCTTACCTCTCAGACTCTTTTGCAAAGGATGTAAATCGTGTTATAAAGAGGTCGGGGATGCCAATCCGCCTGATATTTCGACCACCGCCAACACTACGTCGTCTCCTCACGTCGTCACGAATATACGAAGACCGATGTGGCCGCGAAAACTGTGAATACTGCCAGGAGGAACGAAAGATCTGCCTCTTAATGAATACCGTGTACGAAGTGGAGTGTGCGTCATGTTCGGAATTCTACATTGGCGAAACTGGACGACCACTCTACAAGAGGCTTGATGAACATCTAAGGGCTTTCCGGAACCCAGCCAGCTATCCGGATAATCCCTTCTCGAGACACCGTTCCTCGCGCCACACGAACGAACGTGCCCCTGAACTCAGGGTGCGCGTAATCCACAGGAACATATGTGACCCGGTGGAGAGGAAAATAAAGGAAGGCGTTGGAAATTCGAAGAAGGAACCCACCGATCAACAACAGGGAGGAGTTAAAGGCAGCGTCCGCGTTCAGTTGAGATTTTCCTCTCCCTTCGTGAGCAGGTAGTCAGGTCCGCTGAGGCAACAACTACACCACTTTCGCGGCGCAAAAACGCGTGAGGAGAGCCACGATGCCGTCGTTCTTATCATTGACCCAACCTACAATCATTGGCACCGCCCACCATTCATTTCTAATGGTTGCCTGATGGTGCGGTTGTTCCATTGCTGCTTCTCTCCACGTCGAGTGGTGAGAGTGAGGTGATAAGGGAAAACAGCTGATATCAACAAGTGAGAACTCGTGCGACCGCACCTTCTCTTCGCCTTGAGCACGTACAACCTCATTAAGCAAGGGGTTCTATATAGAGCCTTTCCTATGATTTCTTTCTGATTTTTCTTCACTAAGGGGTTACTTGCTACCTTGTTATAAGTATTTGAGCCGCATAACTCATCAAATTTGAATGCGGGCTCAGCCTTTAAGAAGGACAATGGAGCTCATTGCTGCACCGTGATGTGACATCACTGGTGATACGTGACATATGACAAATAGCAGTGTATCACCATCTTGCCACTGCTTCGCCTTTCTAGCTGTCTCATTTCTATAGGAAAGGACAGCTGGGGAGGTGAGTCAATGTCGCGTACTCCTTGTTCTCGTCCATCATTCAACCATCTTGCAGCAAACTCCCGACCACTCCATCCCGGACCCACTCCAACCCAGGCCGTACCCCTGTAGGAAGTCGGTCAGTTGTTAATTAATTGATTGCTTTCCCTCTTCGAATATCTTGCGATGTATGCATAATAGTAGGATTGTTAGACCTGAAGAAGGGCTTAAAGCCGAAACGTCTTCGAGAAATAAAAGACTTAGAAGTGTTTCATTCCATCAACCCAGGAAAAGAGAATTAGTTGAACATGTTTTCTATGCAGCAAAGCAAGTAGAAATTGCTAACATTTCTCTCGGAGCATTTCTCTCAAAAGTGCGGGTCCTGGACGAAACGAATGCTCAGACGTCACACAACCAAGTCGCCATCACATACACGCCTTACAGGAGTTTAATTTTCAACGAAACTAATGTTTTTCAAACCGGGAATAGCTTGCTTCGCAAAGTATCGAAGGACGAACCGGTGTTGGAATTTGCATGGATCCCGATCAGAAACAGACACCACCGAACCGTAGACATGGAGCTCACGCACAACAGATGTTTTCCCCTGAAAGGCACCAACATGTTAAAAATGATAAAAACTCACGAGTTCCAAAAGCCAAGCAATAAACCTTCATGGCGAAGTAAAAAGGGTAAGACTATTGCTGAAGAAGGAAACCAAGAGAATACGAGTTCTCTGGTATCTGTATCTATGCACCCTTATGAGTGCATGGAATTGTTCGAGTTGATTATATAACGGTTGGGAATGATTCACCTTAAGTTCGGGACGGTGCGCCCTATTGGATACCTTTCTCAATCGCAACAGTCCTATGAGAATATCCTTGAAAAAGAATCAATGATAATATTAAAATAATCACGACAACATGCAAAAAATGCCCCATGTGAGCTATACATTACCTGATCTGGATCCTCGTAAGAAAGGAAGGTCTCCCATCCGCCGTTCGCAACGTAATCCCTTCGTACTAACTCCACATCGTACGGCCGAATTTTGTTATGAATTTCCTGCAAAAAAAAAACGATAAAAGATACAGTCGACTAGACATCTACGTAATCGTAGTAGGTAACTCGAAAACTACTTGATGATTACATTCAACCCTTTTTTCAGGATATTCTGATCTACTCACAGAAGACAGCTGATGCCGTCATTCAAAGAAAAATTTTTGTTTGTAAATTTAAATTCATGTATATGCGGAGTTGATTTTCATTCTAAAAAATGAAAGCAGGGAATACTGCAGGCACCAAAGACAGCGATTCCAACGGGACCTCATTCATTCGTTTGCGTTGTAAAGTTGACCACTACTATCTTCGACCTACTCAAGGGAAAAAATTATTCTGCAAGTCACTTATTCGAAGAAGGCAGTCCGAAAAAAAACGCAAAAGATAACTGGTTACTTTGCGCTAGTTAGTTGGGGTTGTTTACAGATCGATAACTTATTTAAAACTGTCTGTGATTCCTTAAGCACGACTAAACCGTCTGTTCAAGGTCCCTCTATCCGCTCCGACGCATGCGCATGGAGGGTGGACGCGCCACAGCTGCTTCGTTGAGTGGGTTGGATCCTAGTGCGAACACTGGTTACGTCGCGCTGCCTACAAGGACTATTTCGTTGCAGTGGCCGCGTCTGGGAAGTAACGTTCACCCCTTACCAAATGAATAGTTCATGAATTCATAATCAATGATATATTGTCATGATGGGTAAACTACTATCACAACAATTTGTAAAAGCAGTAAGTTTTTGGGTATGGAACCCTCAACAAAACTTGCAATCTTGGTACACTAACCAATTGTGAAAGTCGTAAAGAACGACAGTGAACTTGTTTGAGCAAATTCTCGAAAATATTACTGAAATACCCACCTGAATACCAACTTCTCTAGTCCTTACGTCGCGACATGCTAAACCGAGCTGCTTCATACGTGCCAAGGCGTGTTCACGGAGATTACCGTGTTCAACACCACTTGAGACCTGGAAGAACAAACAGAAGTAAAAATGGTAAGCGGAGAAATGGTACCCAAGTATAAAAAACCGTTCATTTAACTATTGCAACCACCGAATCCATTTTTTGTTAAAACTTCGTCTTAATGTGTTATTCGTTTCGTTCACCAATGTCACATAGCGTCGGTGACACCTGACGATGTGTTTTTTTTTCACGAAAGTGGTTGCCAATCCAACTGCACAGGATGTTTAGAAGCCTGATCATGACTACGATATCTTTGATGCCGGAGCGACCTTTTTATCAAATTCGTTATAAAATGACATTGAGTGTTAATTGCTGATTATGCGTAAATTAGATCGAGAATACGACATCAATTTTTGAACGCCGTCGTTCGATTTCATGTCCGATTATGGCTTTTGATAATTGCTGAATGGTGGTCGTTAACGGATTAGGTGAGAGAGCTATGGCGCCAAACGGGTGTCTAATGGTGCCAAATGACACTGTCGTCAGAAATGGGTTAAGTATGTCCAAAACTCCTACCAAAGGCATGGGTATATCACGTTGTACACGATAAACACGAGTCCATGGAGGCACTAACGCCAGTATGCGCGCCACGAGATCTACCAGCACAGAGGGCGGGTAACTCTGGAATAATATTTCATGAAGAATTATTCAACTCAGTCTCTGCACAAGAGCAACATTAACGGAACGCACAAACGCTTTTAAAAAGTAGACGGCAATATCAAAAAGCTTTTGTAAAAAAACCCTAACTGACTTTGCAGAAACGAACAAGTCTTTGCCAGTTATAAGTGTAAATTCGTGAACACTCACTTTGTACCTGCCCGATCGCCACAATTCGTACAATCCTGTGCCTCTTATAACGAGAGTTGGGTACAACTTCAAACCATCGGGACGGAACTGTGGGTTCTAAAAAGCTCGAATTGAACGGAACTGATTCTAGGACTGTTACATAGGCACATTTAGCACACCAGTGAGCTCACGATTTGCCAAAAATTTTTAAAAACGAAATTTTTCATTCATTGCCACGAGTTCTGATGATTTATCCGCCAAAAGACTCAAAAGTATCTACCCTCTAAAAGTCTGGACTTTTTGTTCGATGAGGTAGAACCTCCCGCTCATGAAACGCGTCATTTGCTGTCAAGGGTAGGTAGGTGAGTGGCTGATCTACTACGTTTTCTTGTATGGTCCTAGTTCTGGCATCCTTGCGCAGCACCAGTTTATCATATTCGAAATCCTCTACCCTCTTGAGTGCAACATCCTTGCGATTCATCCCGACTAGATAAACTAGGGCCTTTTGCTCTATAACAGTTACTCAGGTATGTAATTGAGGCAGGGCACGTCGCAGGCTGAGAAATTCACAGCAGTGGATCGTGGTCGCTTGAAGGTGGGGATCGTATCCGGGCCGTAGAGATTTTTTCAATGGTTCATTTGATCATTTTTCATAGAAGGAGTCGTACATCCTTCAAGAGAAACTTGAGCGAGCGCGCGCGAAAATCCGTCACCCGCTCCCCCTCGACAGCGGCAAAAGATTGGGGGAAAAACGGAAAAATTCAGGAAAATTTGGAAAGATGGGAAAAATGTGGAAGCTGAAAAAAACATACAGGCGAGATGAGGAAGGGGGGGGGTCGTAGTAGTGGAGGAAATTTGAGAGAGAAGGTTAACTTTGCGAGTATTTTCCCCAGCAGTACGTGCCCTGAATCTAGGTGCTCATCGCTGTAGGTGAAGATTATGGTCCATCACAACCATCGTTATTGAAAGCTCTTCGTCAATCCAACGGAAGCTCGAGTGGAGAATTCCTCAGAGCGCGTTCAGACTTCGCGGTCGCGAGATCCAGTTCGAACTGGAGCGCGCGATCGCGAAGTCTGAACGCGCCCTCAGTTTGCAGCGTGAAAATAATACAGAAGGGCGTGTGCGAACTTCTACGTTGATGTTTTTTATGACGTTTTTTGACGTTGTTTCTGACGTTTTTTAGAAATGCTGGACAGAAATAGAAAGTGAATCATAAAAATGAATAGACGTGTTGGGCACGATGACCAGTAAAAAACTTCCTCAAAATATAACGTTTCAAGGTGTCAAGACCGTAAAAGAAGCCATTCGAAAAGGGCACCAACAATATGTGCGCCAGTATCTAATAAAATCCTCACGAACGGTGAGTCATTGAACATGTTGCTTTCCTTCTTGCCTATGGGTATTCTATAGGTATAACCAAAAAATGAAAAGAGAAAGTGATTGAAGGTGCTAGAAAAAAAATAATAAAAATAGACCTCGAATAACTCCACAAACTGTTCAATATCACGTTCCAGTCCGACATTAGGCAAATCGGGCATCATGTGGATAACAACTTTATATCCGGTATCCTTAGACATGTGGAACGTTTCACAGACGGCTTTAACCTGAATAGCGGAGTAATCATGCATCAGAAGGCGTTTCAATCACGTTGGAAGTTGAGACTCAAAGCAAGTAACAGAAATGAAAGACGGAGAAGTGAGAAATAAATCACTTGGCTTTTAAGGTAATTATGTCATAAGATTTCAATTCTTTCCTTCCTGCGCGGTCCTAGATTTAGATGGCAGTTCATGCTGAATGTGTCTCAAAAACACGTCAAAATAACTTTTTTTTCCTCAAATTCGCATCTGGATTTTCAGACTGTTAACAAACATTCAGACAAAATAGAGCGGCATCATAATAATGGTTGTTGCAGTAGTACTTGAAAAAAAAGAAAATAGGTCACCTTCCCCCTCCCCTCCTCCCACCGCAACCCACTTACTGTTGTCTTATGGTTTCCCAATGTTTCACAGGTTATATCCGCTCACAGACCCATACGAATCCAAGAAACAAAAATCTGAAGAACGCATAGCATAGTTATGAAGTGGGGTTGATCCACAAACTACCTCTAGCTGCCCTCAACTCCGATAAGGTTGAGTTCATTTGTGCCATAGTACGGTAGCTTCCGAGCGTACGCCAGTGACAGGAAAATATGAAAATCAATCGAGCGAACAGCAGCGTTCTCGCGGGCGATTCTCGCAGCAACTTGAGCAAAAGTGCTCGCGAAAACGCTGCTATACGCTGAATAGGTACCTTTCTAGTTGCAGGCGATAGCGTACGCACAGAAAGCTGCCGTACGCTGACGCAACCTATTGAAGTTCTCAGTTATTTTCTGACTATTCAGAATTACACATGAAAAATGGACTTTACATTCATGATATCCTACAACATGTCGGGGAATCGTTTTGAAAAAGCGATCTATGACTCGAACACGGTTTTTCTGATGGTAAAGGTAACTCTACTAAATGAAACTAATAACAATAAATTCACCGTATGTCCTCGATTAGTGTCTCTAGCTACATCTTCGTAAGTAGACTGGACTCCAATCTCAAGCCGAGTACATCCATAAAGGAGCATGTCATTAAGATGTCTCGGGAGGCAATAGTCAGGACGAGTTTCAATCGTGATGCCGATGCATTTGATTTTGCTTCGCTCCGAATACGCAACTGCCTGCAATAAACATTCATTCTCTTCGCTAACTTCAAATAAAAACAACTTTCATTCCGAGAAAAGTCATTAATTTTTCCCATATGATGGAAGAGATTGTATCGGACATGCGCAATTTAGTACGAAAATGCTTCTGTGACACGCTTCACAGCCCACACAAAAGCAGCTCGGAGCTGGCCAAATCGTTTGCGAGAGCGAACTTCAACCAATTTTTCACTTTTCAATGACATTCGCCAAAATAATCCAGGTGATAGAGCAATGACACAAATTTCACCCCAGATCAATTCAAAAGCTTTCAAAGTATTTGAAACGTACACCGATCCCAAGCAAACTGAATGCATGAAGCACAGCTGAACTGCCGTAACAAAAGAATTCAAATGGGGCCGCGTTCATGCGCTGCTCCGTTTTTCTTATATCTTTCTGTGCACGCGTGCCTTTGCGTTTTTTTACGTACCGGGAAGTATGTTACTTCTCAAAGTGTTGTTTCCCCTATATCTTTTTCCCAGTCGTATTCTTTTAGAATCTTAACTGCGGTTCACCCACTGGCGGTGAACACCTCCTGTTGCGATCGCTCGACTGGATCAAGAGACCCGATCGCGCGATTTTGAAGTTTGAACGCGCTCTAAGGCTGCGTTCATACTCGCGTCAGCGTTTTGAGCGTGCGGCAGCGTTCTGAGCAACTAGGAAAGTATGGATATCGATTCAATGTCTGAGCTGTTTTCCGGTATTTTTGAACTTTTCGCGGGCAGTCGCTGCAAACGCCGCGTACGTTCAAAACGCCAACTTCAAAGCTATACTTCCCTCGCCTCAGAAAACGTAGCCATGCTTGCATTAGATCATCACACGAGATCGATACCGTCCTAGTCGTTCGAAACGCTACCATACCCTCAAATCAAAGCGCTGACGCACAGTATGAAGGCACTCTAAGTTATACGTGATATCCACCCAAAATTCTGATGTTAAGGAGCGGTTTCCAATATGCATCGTGGCAGAAAATCCCGAACAAATATGATTGTCACAAATTTCATATTTCGTGTTCAAAACATTTTTTCCGATTTCTCTTGAGTACAGAAAACGAGCTAATGAGTCAGCCAATACATTCTTTACCAACGGCAAAGCAACCATTAGGGACAAGAAAAATAGTATTTTTCTAGGGTCTTCCACTTTACCACAAACAGACAAGTATGCCCATAGCAACCAGCGAACTGGTTAGATGAGCTGAAATAGAACAGAACTGTTACCTTAAGGGTACCACTTATCCACTTACATAATGCAGGGTCTGGCTTCCTTAATGAAATGTACACACAGCTCACCTCTTTCACATTACAAGAAATGTGACCACTGAGGGCATCATGCAAATTTCTGATGAAATAATCGCGATAATCCTCTGGCAACGACATGAAGGTTCCACCCATTACAATGAATTCGACCTGTAACAATCCCTCAGTTCACCTTGTTTCACTTTCTTTGCTGAAGAAAAATAGGAAATTTCTCGAGGATTGGAACTACAGTGAAATAAAGCTACTACTCCACCCACAGAACACTCGAATTTGAAATAGTGACAAACTTGCTCACCTTATCAATTGAGTGGCCAAGCTGCATTAGCTGAGAGACCCTTCCTCTTGTCTGAAGGTAGGGATCATATCTGAAAGGGAAAAGTCCAAAGTAATAAGCTAAAGAGTATCCCATGTAATGATTGATGAATAATACGAAATACTACCTTGCTCTTATAGCACGCATACTTGTTGGTTCGTAACCAGTGTAGCTCTGCGTGGAGTACTCGAAATCAGAGTCTGGGCCTCCAGGACAATATACACAGACATTTCCCGTGAAATTGATGTGTGGACAACGATGAGGTTTCGACATCACTGCCACTACAGCGATACCAGAAGCTGTTCGGATAGGCTTAGCTTTCAACTTTGGCAACAACACATCCTGAAACATACTACATTTTTCTGATAACTCATTTTATTGTGCGCACAAAATCATAGAAAAACTTGTCACTCGGAGCCTGAGATCCAGTGCGCTTCCTAAAGTAACTAGATCACCAACCCCGAAAGGGTATGATGCCACTTCGTGAAGGTGCAAAGTCATATAGTCGAGGGAGGACCACTGACCAGAGAAGTCCACCGACTTACCATAGAACATTGAATGGAGACCTGGGTAGATCGATAGAGTCTATAAGGTTATTTACAAATATAGATAGCAAAACTGCAACCTGCATTTCACAAGCAACTTATGAGCAGGTAAAGTTTGTAATGGTGCAGTAGGGTGGAGGCTTGGTGGTGAGCTGTGAAGCATAAGCGAGGAATCGCATACGTCGAATCGAGTCGTCGAACGTCGAACCTTACCACTGAACCACCACGACTCGATTCGACGTATGCGATTCCTCGCTTATGCTTCACAGCTCACCACCAAGCCTCCACCCTACTGCACCATTACAAACTTTACCTGCTCATAAGTTGCTTGTGAAATGCAGGTTGCAGTTTTGCTATCTATATTTGTAAATAACCTTATAGACTCTATCGATCTACCCAGGTCTCCATTCAAAGTTCCATGGTAAGTTGGCGGACTTCCCTGGTAAGTTCGTGTTCTGATAAACAGTTCTTACCAGCTCTCATTAGCAAGTTCTCATGCAGACCGTCTGACTCCTTCGCGACAGATCGTGAGTTCTCGGACAATTCAAGAACTTCTCATGAAAATACGTAGAGTGAGTTCTACATCAAATCCCTCAACATTGATGGAGATAACACAAGAGCTCTTCAGCGATGCACTACACCACCGAGAGCAGAAGCTAGTTAGTGTGGGCTGTCTTTCGAGGCTCGTCCTTTCGTTCGCATACTCCGGAAGCACGGTTCCATGTCCGATGCGAGTGATTAATGAACACTACGCTTAGACATCACTGTGAATTGAATTCTCTGAAATTCTTGGAACCACTCACGCACAGAAGAACCTTGCCGAATCAAGGTTTCTTCG